>JAHWFO010037605.1:53734-71201 GCA_023313115.1 Rhysida immarginata
TTGGCACCCACTGTGTAAAATCCAAAAATCAAGGGTATAAGGTTACAATAGAACATTTTCGTCTTCTTTTCACCTGAAGAATATGTCACTAAATTTATTGTACATAATTTTGAAACACCCTGTATTTTACAAATATTTAACAGAATTTATCTTTTCGTTCATTTCTTTAAATAAGTATTATTAAATAGCAACACTATTTAAATATAGTACTAATTTAAATATAGTACTAATTTAAATATCATTAAAGCTATTATTAAATAGAAAAAAAAAATTATCGTACATTATTTACTTTCGATAAGCACAACACGTGGTCGCAACAGGAAAAATTTTGTTAGGTCAACTAAATATACGTAATTAGCCGCTCTTTGATTGGTCACTGAAAATACTGAAAAACCAACACCCTCAGCAACGTCATTTGGGGCTGCGAAAATTGCAGCCCAAAATCCGTGTAAATCACGCGTTATCCCCACTACCATAAAAAATATGAATAGGCTATTAAAACTGATTATTTTGTTGTAAATTGTTAACTATAAATAATAGTAAGTAAAATATTTTAAAACAGGTGCATTTACTGCATAATACATAAATAATTCTAGGAACTATATTTCAGATGCGCATGAACACAGGTCTTCGCGCTGTTTCTAGTTCATTCCTTCATTGGATTGAGTGATTAGGTTCGGGCTGAATTGAATGCAGCCCCAATGTTCTTCTTCTCTTTAGGTCCTTTCTCCCATGTGGTGGAGTTGACCTATTGAATGGGAGGAGGACACACTATCTTAGTGAGGTTGATAAAATTTTAACCGCTGCGCTAGCAGATGCAAGAATTCTAGGGAGAATGTGAGCTTTAGAGAGGAAGTCTTTAATACAGGATAGGATAAACCGCCATTGAGATCTCATCGCAGGATTGATAAGGAGGACGGAATTGAGCGAGAAAGGGACATTACGTGCTATGAGTTGACGCCTAAAAGAGTTTCGATGAATAGAGTAAAGCGGGCATTCTAGAAGCATGTGTTCTGAATTTTCCACAGCCCCACAGTCGCATAGGGGGGAGTTTATTAAGCCAAGTCTGAACAAGTATTGTTTGTTGGGATAATGACCTGATCTGAGACGGGAAATAAGCATCAAATCCTGTTTGGATAGGAGTATAGGCCTGACCAGTGGGCCATCAGGCACGGCAGTTAGAATCATCCTTTTTAGCTTCTGCCCCGGAGAGCTTGGGTTTCTCCATACGCTTTTCCATACGTTGAAGAGTTCTTTTGCTAGATAAGGCTTCAAAACTGGAATGGATGCTGGAAAGACTAGCATGATTTCAGAATTTCTGCTCTGTTTTGCTAGGAAATCAGCGCAGGTGTTCTCCGTTATGCCACTGTGCCCTGGGCACCAGATGAAGGAGACCTCTATATTTGATTGCTGTAGGACAAGGACACTAATCGATATTAGTCCAATTTGGGAAGAAGATTTCCAGTTGCATTCTCTATGAACTTGGCCTACAGCTTTCGCTGGTCGGAAGCTAGCTCCCGACACCTACCCGCTTTGGCCACCCGGGTAGGCACAAATCCACCAGAAAGTAAATCCTCTCTCTCCCACGAGAGCGAAGAATTAGATTCGAATGAATTCCAGCCCCAATGTTGAGTACAGTATCTTAGCCATTCTAGCCCAAGCTCACATAGCACACGGACTATTGCAAAATACAACTATAGTTATAAAAATAATGCTTTTTAGAGAAATATATAAAAAAATTAAGAACAGCGATAATAAAATGTAACTTTCATTTTCATTAACAGCCCTGCAGCCCCTATAGACGAGCCGCCACTGTTCTAGATAGAGAGCTTTACTTTTTAAAAAAGACTGGACAAGAAGCCCTCCCCAAGGTATGCTCGATCGCTATTTTTATGTGATTGGCTGAGCTGTGTGACATTAGAGAGATGGAGAGGCGACAACAGAAATTTGGACGCCATGTTTTGTTGGGATTGTTATTGCGGAAGTTTTTCCCTTGTACTTAAATTTTAATAGTTTAATAACGACGTAAGATTTTTCAACGAAACTTTACAAGTAATTTCATAATACATCGAAGTTCAAGCTGATAAATTTTCAGGTTTATATAATGCACCAATACAGACAAAAAAAAATAATGTGAAAGAAAAACGACACTCACTTTTTTTCTCGTTTTCTGTGAATCTAAGGGAGGTAAAAATATAAAAAAATTCTTACATGTAAAGAAATACTAAAGCCAAACGTTCAGTGATAAAAACATTTGCCGAAAAAATTTCAAAAACGAGAAAAAAAATCTTTTCTACGCTGAGACATGATTTGGCTCTCGGGCTTATCATTGGTAGAAGTAACAAACTGCTTTTCCAGTGAATCTGCAATGACTCGGGCCTTGTCCTGATCAGTTTGCACATAGTCACCTTGTGGTATACGGAGTGGAGGAAGCGTAACACTCTTCTTCTTCTGTAAAGCTCTGACCATACTCCAAATGGAATTGTCGCGAGCCGACAAGCTTTTGAGTTTTTCATTCCATCTAGCGTCGCGAAGCTCTTTTATCTCCTCTTGAACTCTTCGCACGAACCTGTTGTACTTGGTTTTGAGCCAAGATTCACGATAGCGTTGCCATAGTCTACGGGTCCTGTTTCTTTCAGCAATTAGGCGTTGGATTCCAGGAGTGAGTTGGATACGATGAAAAGGTTTATTCTCTGATGGATACTTACTAGCTTCTATGGCACTGTTAATACATCTGGTGATGTCATCAACAAGTTGATCGATGTCCTCTGTACAGTAAGCAACGTCGGGATGGTAGCCATAGTCCTTAAGAATATCTTTGTAGAGCTTCCAGTCTTGATGATGTACGAGTTCCTCTCGGAAATTTATGTCAACATTGTCAAAGTTCAACGCCACAGGCTTGTGGTCAGAAGAAAGGTCATCAATCCTGAAGATATTGTACGGTTTGAAGAAACCCTTCAAGAGCGAGATGACCAAAACGTTACTACTAGGGGAGTGGTCGCAGTAGTAGGTGTCCTCCACAGGTCCAGCAGCGATGATATCATATCTACCTTGTATGTACCTATAGAGAATCATGCCGTTGTAATTCTGCGTTCTGGAGTTCCAGCTTGGATGCTTGGCATTTAGGTCACCAGCCAGGACGACTGGAGTGTCACCACTGAAGAGTTCATCAAGCTCGCAAATGTCAAGATAATGTTTAGGTGAATTGTAGAGCGCCACGAACTTCACTTCACCACAGGAGACGTCACTGATAATGATGGAGGCCGATTCCATACCTGCATAAGACTTGGATACTAATTCTTGGTGTTGAATTCCCTTCTTAATGATGATCGCAGCGCCCCCAGACGCACATCTTGCAGCATTTGAAGCCATTCGATCCTTACGGTACACAAATAGCCAGATAGCTTGAAGTCTTGGCTTGGTTTGAGGTGAGTTTCACAGAGGAAATCAACGTCGATTTCTTGCTTGATCAGAAAGTTGTGAAACTCGATACGCTTTCGGGGAATGCCCCTAGCGTTCCATATCACGCACCGAAGTTCGCCTTTGTTGATTACAGTATAACGTTGTGCAGCCATACTAAAATTAGTTGGTCGTAAGGAGCCCACTCAACTGTGGGTAACTTTTGCCTAGATTAGAAAACAGATGAAAGATACGTCCTAATTGTTTATACATACCTGGTAGGTCGTTGAGGTTGAGGCCTTTATCTTCTGGCGTAGACACAGCGGCAGCATAGGATTTGCCTGCTGTCACTTTAGAACTAGACATCCTTTGAACCTGGGGGTATTTTGGACATTTCGTGTAGCTTGATGTGTGCTGTCCACCACATCTGATGCACTTTGGTGGGTCTTGCCTTTTTGATGTTTTCCTTGGTCGACCAGTTTGCTTAGTTGCGGAAGAGTCTCCTGGTTCTCTCCATTTTTTAATGATTTCAACAACTACACTTTGACATATATTTAATTCAGTAGCTATTTTGCGAACAGGATATTTCTGTAAGTGCTTATCAACAATCAAATTGCGTATTTCATTACTGGTTGTCTTACTTCGCCCCATTTTGTTTTAGCATGTGATTTGAGTCCCAAAAAAATCACAGGGAAGCTGAGAATTTTTTTTTTTGTATGCAAGTTGGCTTATTAAGCTTATTACAAGATAAAAATGCAAATTAAGTTGCAGTAAGCAAAAACTTTCCCATTTTTTGAGGGCAGATTGGAAATTTTTGAAACAGCAGTCTGGGTGATTGGATATTTTTGAAGGACTAAAATTATGTTTAATGTTTTGTTGTAACAATATGAATGGATGAATTTTGTTGATATTTGTTTTTAAACGATTTCTACATATTTGAAATCTATTGCATTCTTTTCAGTTCATATTTTCCCGTTCATTTTTGAGCAAAATTACATCAAAAATGAAGATTATATTTTTCTTTAATAATCTTTTAATAATCTTTGATACACTACGTGACATTGAAAATGCAATACCATGAACGAATGGGCAGAGAAATATGCAAATTGCAGGGTTGACCCAGGTCATTTGATATTGAATCGCGTCGAGTCATGACGTTCGAAAGGAAAAAGGAGCCCTTTATTTCCAAGTCTCGATATTTATATCCAAGACATCCAAGGCCAGCACATCGAAGTGGTAGCCACAGTCCCAAAAGGATCATAAGAAACTTTCAAAGGATTTTCTAAAAAAAAAAATTAACTATTATAATGGAAAATATGGATCAGTTTATACAAAATGGGGAAAAGTGAAACAGAACAGAGAATAAGAAATTTTATCAGTGTTTTTTTGTTTCATTTTGTACCATTCATTGTTACATCTTTTTTATTACATTAATTATAGACTTATTTATTGCTGATATCGTTTTTTCATAAAACATTCACGAAGTTTATGTTAACAAGTTCACGTGAAGAGTTTAACGCTTGTGATAAAGAAGGTTCTTCCTCATTTTTTGTTTCTTTGTGAAGAAGTTATCTAACGTCGTTTGCGTTTCCCTGTTTTGTTCAGCAAGCAGTTGTCGATAGTATGACATCGTATCAATGACACTTAGTCTTGCCTTTGACCTTTTTAACATTAACCTTTTTAACATACCTAAGTCGAAAATTAACCGTACGACGAATTCAGTTATTCCCCTGCCAACCTATATGAAATTTAATAAAGAAGAATTCCACAGGAATCTTGATAGCATTAATGTGGCACGTTTACGGGAAATTGTAGATGTCGACCAGTTACTCGTAGAGATTGATGATGTAGTAATGATGGCTGCTAAAAAGTCAGGGTTTGAATATAAAAATTATAAGAAATTACGTAATTGTTCGACATGATAAGTAAAATGGTGGAATTTAAAGCTTACCAAAAAGTGGTCAGCCGAACTTAATACTTATCGAACTTATTACGTACATGTTGAAAGATAGCTTTTGAGATTTTCAAGAAGGCCGTTCATACGGCTAAAAGGAATGTGGTCACCTCTTCTAAACATTCGAATCAGCTTTGGCAATTAATTCGTGGTCATCATTCTCCGACGCCGCCTATCTTGCCATTACACAAATACAGTCATTATCTGGAGTGGATAAATAATCCCACCGATAAGGCTATTCCAGTAAAAATTGTTGAAAACGAATTAAAAATTAAACAAATCAATATCCTTGGTGATTGTCCTAAACCTGGTATTCCGTTTGGTAGAATGTTGGAGTCATTAATTAAAAAGTTAGAATATGCGGACCAAGTTATCCGTTAACGATGACTGCTAGGATTTTACACAATTTCAATGTTACAGGGCATTAAAGGTGATGAAAATTAATCCATTGTTTAAAGGGGGTGATCCTAGGGACATTTCCAATTATCGTCCGATATCTGTCATGAACCCGCTATCTAAAATTGTCGAAAAGTTGATTTTCTATCGTCTCACAGAATATCTGTGGCCGTGGATTCCACTTCAACAGAAAGGAAGCAGGCCCGGATCTAAACTAAGTGGATCCCTTTATATATTTACTTAAAAGCGATAGAGGCAAAAGACCTTGGCCGCAACTTTATTGTAGCCCAAACGGATATTTCGAAGGCTTTCGATACTGTATCTCGTAGCCAACTTCTGTATGACCTGTCGATGATGGAGGTCAATAGTGATTATATGGAATTACTTTCTGATTACTTGAGTGAGAAATCAAATGTTATTAGTTTATCTCCCTTGATTAGTAAGAAATCCACCCGAGGTATAGTTCAGGAATCGAGCCTTGGGCCTCTTTTGTTTGCCGTTTCAACTGCTTTTGTTTATTGTCATTCCTTTAACACCGAAATTATGAGTTACGTAGATGATAACTTTTTGTTTACTACTTATCCCACTGAAACCCATGAAGAAATTATGGGCCTTCTAAATCAGGATTTGGAGTTCCTGTCTAATTGGTATAATTTGAGAGGACTCAGTCTTAATGTTCAGAAAACAAAGATTATGTTCGGTCCGAGTATTCTTAGTGATTGTACAACTATTAAGATCCTCGGAATTTTGTTTGATTCCAGCCTTAGGTTTAATGAATTTGTCGATCAGTTGATTATTATGTTACACCGCAAAATATATTTGACTAAAAGGTTACGGACAATCTTGAATAAGAAACAACTTGTGCAGTTTTTAAAAGCTGTAATTGTGAAAAAACTTGAGTATGGCGCCATTTTTTGGGCTTCGTCTACGATTATTAATCTAAATCGGCTGTCTGTCGCCTATAACCGAGTAATTAGGACTGCATTTAAAATGAACAGATTGGAATCGGTTACGTTGATGTGTTCTAGACATGAACTTCCTACTTTACCGACTTTAGGTAAGATTGCTATTATTATTGAATTGACAGACGCTCTGAGGAATAATATCCATCCTGCTAGTTTTGTTAGAGAGTGGTTCAGCTTGGGTGACAACATACGGAAAACTCGGCGTTACCGTTTTGTTATACCTAATATAATTTCTTCATTTAAGGAAAAAAGCTTTCCGTTTAATGCCATTTTGGTTTGGAATGAATTACTATATGATATCCGGTCTTCTGTGTTTATGTGTCAGGCTGTGGATTGCACCGTTAGTTGTTTTAATTTTAATCGTCGTGTACGCAATTATTTTATCGAAACTCAAGCTTAGGACTCTAGTTTATGTTTAACAGTAGTTTTGTTCCTTGGTTAAGTGTTTAATTGCGATGTATCCAGTTCGTGGTGGATAATTTTGGACTTGGATATTTGACGTGGCCCGTCTTTGTTAGGTTCGGCTTTTATTTCTTTGTTACTCTAACGGCCGTATTCACCACCTCGGGTCAATCTGAGAGTTAAGGTTAAGAGGGTTAAGGCGAGAGATTGTATTTTAACGTTTCTCTATTGGATAACGAGAATCACGTGCTAAGGTTTAACTCTAGGTTGCCCAACTCGCACTTTAGTCCTAGGTGGTGAATACGGCCGTAAGTGAGTGCTCCACAAATAATAAATAAATAAAATAATAAAAATTGCTCAGCGTCTGTACCAAGATAGATTTCCGGAAGTGACGTCACGAAACTTTAAAGCGCTATAACTTTTTAACGGAGCCTCAGATCGAAAAAACGCGACTAGACTTTTTTGCTCAGAATTTCACCCTCTACCTGCCTTTTCATTTGGGCACGACCTTTCAGAATCATCCTGGCCGATACCGAACTTTAAAGCGCTATAACTTTTTAACGGAGCCACAGATCGAAAAACGCAACTAGACTTTTTTGCTCAGAGTTTCATCCTCTACATATCCTTAAGTTTGTGAAACGTCGTCCATTTACACCCTGTATATAAATCGATGGTTGAAACTGAAGAATGCGGAACTCTCGTAGTGAAGCACCAAAAAGAGAACTAACGCTGTAGTGAGATTTCAAATGCCTCGATGTCAATGAAGATGCACATCTTGTTGATTCATTGGATACAGGCATGTACGCACATACACATTTGTTGATAAGACAAGTTGAGCACAATACTACAAAACCACATTGCCACTAACATTGGCCACATATTTGCACTGAGATAAATAAGCACTGAAACACATATATCTTCAATGTTATCCCCAGAAAATTTTATCAGATGGGTGGTAAGATAAAATAACCGGGCGGACAAAAATTAAAAACAAATAAAATATTATGCAATGTTGTGCAGCTTTTCGTGTATTCAGCCGGGCGGACACCAAAATCAGCCGGGCGGCGCGCCCGTTCAAAAGGGCCTGGGGAGAACCCTGTATCTTGGAAGCACTAATATTCAACACAAATTAATAGATGATGCTTCCAGACTGATAATAGAAAGATCACACATATAAATCAGAAGCTTAAATACCAGCGTTCTGAATAAATATCACACACACATAAATCAGAAGCTTAAATAACAGCGTCCTGAATAAATATCACACAAAAGAATCACACTTCGTTTTGCGATGAAAACTTTACATACGGCGCACTAAACACATGTAACGATGAAGAGTCGCACTTGTACTACGCTGTAACTTCGCTGATCCCCTGGTTGTCTTTGTTGCATATAACGATGCTGTAGACCACACACATTTGTGGGAAAAGTTACTCGTAGCAATTTCACAGACAGCGACGACCTTCGTTGCGAACAAATTGAACGGAGCGTTGGACTGCTGGCCGACGTCACTTTGTAGTGCTCTCGTCGTAACGCAAAAATATACGGCCTCCGCTAATAGTTCATCTATGATAAGCGAAAAGTAAAAGGCCTTTGAATAAACCCTCCTGTTCCGCTTAACACGAATTGACGCATAGAGAAAGGAAATACTCCAATGACTTCCTCTCCCTCGGACGAGTTAATGGTTTCGTACTCAAATAGCACGCGGTAAAGTTCAGTCTGTATGGTCGGTATTCTCAAATAAATTACGGCTAGGCGTTCCGTAGCGGACGTGAAGATAGCGCCCGTTAGAAAGTAATTAAAAGTTGGCCTATCGCAATTATGAGAAAGTCTTTGTTGCGAGAATTCGGTTTCAGCGTCCGATAGGCTTCTTCCATTCACTGCCGTCGTTTCTTCGTGGGTGACGGGTAGCTCGGCCGTCTTCCTTTCGCTGGCGCTCGTTGAATTCTCCTCGTCGATACTCCGAGGCTCGTGCAATTTTATCGTCGACTCCGTCGTCCACCTCTCCTCGTACGAGTGTCGCTCGACGCTCATGGAGACACTGCTCGCTGGCTCGGTCGCGTGCCTCGCCGACTTCTATCTCCGACTCGCCGTCGACTTCTCCCTCGTAACGAAATACGCCTGGCTCCGTAATGATACGTTCTTGCCTGGTTTTGGCGTCCTCCTTCCTTCGGTTTTGGTGGATAGCGTTCTGGCCTCTAGTTCCCATTAATTTAAACCCGGCGCGGTCGCATTGCACGTCCTTCCATACCTTCTCTCCTCGTGCTCTTCTCTCTCGGTCACGAAAACTTTTTGGGATGACGTCTCTTTCGTCAACGACGTCATTCGCGTCGTCGGTCTTTCTCTTCCTCGATCGACACGAACGCTGCCGAAATCCACGTGACATTTTGCAAGAAATCACTTGGTAAGAAATCACTCAAATAAGCCATATAAACTTACTACCATCGATTATTCCATTCAATTATTCGAGGGCAAGAAAGCACTCAAATAAGCCATATAAACTTACTAGCTGAATAGAAAGCTCAACAAGCGAAAATGCCACGAGGAAGTCAGTTAAAAGGAATGCAGCATTCGAAAAATGTACTAGTACCATAGTCAGGGAAAATCCTACAGAGAAATTGCTGCAGCATTCAACCGATCCATGAGTGCAGTTCGTAATGCGTTGAAAAAAGGAGACCAGTATGGACAAGAAAAACGCACTGGACGAAAACCTGTGTTATCCACAAGAGCAAAGCATCGCATTTTCCATCTTGCCAACCAAAAAACAGATGTCAACCTGAAACACTGCCCAAGTGGCAAAGTATCACACACCACCCCTGTATCACACATCACTGTGGCAAAGTGCTTACGCACCAGTGATAACTGCACAAAATTAAAGGCAAAAATCAAAATTAACTCAAGCGCACAAGGAATGGGCAAAAGGAGTGATGACATGGAAAGATCAATGGAAAGAATTGGTTTTTCGGTTGAAAAAAGCTTTAATTTGGACGGCCCCGATGGAAATGAGCATTTCAGGAGAAATAAGAACGGAGAAACCTGAATTTTTCAGTAGGCAAACAGGAGGTGGTGGAGTCATGGTGTGGGCGGCATTTGCTTATGAAGGAAAGACTGACATCGTGATGATAAACCAACGAATGGACTCAAAGCTATATCATCAGATGCTCTATGATCATCTCATCCCATTTGGCCCACTCACAAGGGAACCCCACATAGCCTAACCGCTTTAACAATGGAGTCCTTGTATGGCTACGTATGCTGAAATTTTTTCGTTTTCGCGGTTTATTTTGAAAGAAACACAATTTCGCACTCTCTTGTTTTGCAAGCATCTACAGTAACTTCAGATGAGTACCATATTTCAATTTGGTGGAAATCTGTGACATACATGTTCGAGGGATTCCCTTGTCAGTGGAGGAGGTGAATGGTGTTATCAACAAAACTGGGCCGCATTAACCAAACTTGTATATGCTATTAACAAACACGAGTTGAAATTAGCTATTTAGGATTGTTGGGAGAAAATAAAATTGGAATATTTATAGAAATTAATAGAAATATGCCCAATCGCATTTTTAACCTTATTTAAGCTAATGAAGGCTGTTGGTCTATAAACAATGTAAAAACAACATCCATTGTAACAATGTCCTGTGTCTACATTTGCAAATTATCAAACTATATAGTTTGTTGCGTGTTTCTTAATAACTATTAGATAATTTTTTATTCTTTTGCATTATTGGTGTTTCTTTTGGTTGATTATTATATGGCATTATTAATTTTTTTGTTTAAACTGTGCTATTTAAATAAACCAGCATTTTCGGAATTGTCTATACTTTCTTTACGCACCTTATTTACGTTTTAAGATAAGCTCGTTAACGCTGTTTCGTTTAGCGCTTAAACTTATTGGAACACATCCTCTACGTTAAGCGGGGTCTTACTGTACTGTAATAAGCTACACTTTGACCAAAATTTTCCAGACGCAGTATTTTTGCACTACAACTAAGATTTCACGACATTTTGACTTTCTACGACATTTTGGTCAAATAATTTCAGAAAATTTCTTCCATTCTTCCGGAAGAGTGTTGATGAGTTTTATTCTCAAAGGGTAGTAGCCGGCCAGGTGGCCAAGAGGCCTAGGGCATAAGCTTTCTAGTTCTCGAGTCCGCCTGGCCGTGGGTTCGAATCCCGCCGTGGGCATGGATGTTAGTGTTTGTCCCGGGCTGCGTACAGATATAATTTGTGTAAAAGGCGCAAAATGACCTAAGTAGTCGACACCAAAATTTCTAGAACCCCCCCCCCCCCCTAACCGTAGCCATCGTTCCAATTCATCCCACAGGTGATCAATGGGATTTATATGTGCAGGTCAGTCATTTCTTTAACCCATGTCTCTTCAACTCATTTGACAAAAGCATAGTCATATTGGTACAGAAATTGCCCAATCCCAAACTGTTGCCACAACGTTGGCAATGCAGAATTTCCACAATGTCAAAGTAATTGCAGACGTCATAATTGACCCAATCTAAACGAAATGAGCGCCAGACCATGACACCGCCATTTCCGAAGTTCACAATGGGCTCCAAGCAGTCAGGCATGAGATCACGTTCGCGGTTGCCTTCTCTCACTCGTCGACCACGGAGATGCTCTGGGTCATCTTGTGCGCGGATAACATGGCGGATATGTAGAGGGCATTTTATGCTTCTCTTTAAGCATAGCCATCCAGCGAGAGAAATACCCAGATTTCTTACCCGGATTTTCCGCTTCATTTTTAATTGTTATAACTCTTATAATTAAATGTATTGTTTTTTTTACTATTTATTATTATTATTCGTTACAATTTTACCTCTTAACCATTGCACTTATAAATCGTATTCGGGAAAAACAAACAAAAGAAAATGTCACCATTGGAACGGTTATAAAATGAATCATTATCTTTAAACGAGTTAATGTTTTCAAAAGAAATTCTTTTTATCAAACCTATTCTCCTGCAACACTCGAGACGTTCAACGATGAATCGTTCAGGCTGAAATTCAAGCGCACGTAAGAATTCTTGATACTCTTTCATTTACTGTGCAATTGTTGTGAACCGTCTCCGACCACTCTAGGTGCAAATATCCGTTACAAGTGTTGATGGCAAATGAAAAAAATAAAGAAATGATTCTTTTAAAGAATTTTCTTTTGATTATTAAAAAGTCATAGGTGCAACTTCTGCATTTTGCCTTATATCAAATGGTTCTAAAGATTGAAGGAATCGTGCACGAATACCATCTTATATGAATTTGTGACGTCTTGTTCCCCTTTCAAAAGGGAAAGTGACTGTGTAAGAATTTTATACACAGGAACAAACCAAGACGTACCCCAGGTTCCGTGTAGTGGAATAAAGGAAACAATCAGGATTGGCTTTTATTGCTCAAACATAACAAAATCAAGAGCTTTAAAATGAAGGTGATAATAAAAAGGTGAATGGAAAGGATTATAACTGCAAGAGAAAATTTGACTTATTAACTAATCTTATAACTACGATTCAAAGACTCCTTAACGAATAAAAGATAAAATTTAAAATAAGTAGTCTTAAGTAATAAGGGCATAAAATGTTTCTCTAAATGTAGTTTCTAGGCAGGTTAACTCAAAACAAAGCCATATACAAGGTGTATTTGAACGGTCTGTACATACTTACAGCATCAGTTCCTTATAGCCAGAGAAGCAATATATGACCCATGAACACAGGGTCACAAACGTTTCCTTCTGGAGATACAAAATATCCGTGCGACCTTGTCCTACAATAGCTGGCGAAATTGTCACATCAAATCGGTTCAGCGTTACAAACTAGGTTTATTTCCGGCTTGTACAGTAACAGAACAGTCCAGACGTGCTAAAGTGCATGCTCGAAGTGACCTCCGCTAGATTCCACGCTGATCTACACACGTCGTTGCATTGACTGGCGAAACCGCTGGAAAATACCGGATGTGTTACGGATGACATCGCAATTGTCCACGATCCGCTGGCGAAGAGTATCCACATCTGGTACGGGAATAAACAAGGATTTTCAAGTGGCCCCACAAAAAAAAGCCTAAGGGATTCATATCCGGCGAACGGTTTTGCTCCTCCACGGCCTATCCATCGAGATATCTCCAGAAGGAAGCGTTTGTGACCCATGTTCATAGGACATATATTGCTTCTCTGGCTACAAGGAACTCATGCTGTAAGTTTGTACAGACCGTTCAGATACACTCTGTATATAACAAATAATCATTTGTTAAATAGCAATTCAGATTTGAAATCTCACTTCAATCCAAGGCCGCACTGCAGCACCAACACACGCACACACACAACTAATTTGTTCACTATAGGTACTTCTTTAACGCTTATTGAATGAAGATGTAGGAATTAATTAACACTGATTCATACGCGAAGAGACATAATAACGATTTACTCACGTATGTTGATTCGAATGAAGGTGTTACTGGCTCAGTTGATGTATAGGTCGTATCTTGAAGCCGCTCGTGTGTATAGTCGGATCTCTGAGGTATTCGTAATCTAGCAATCATACACTCTATGAAAATCGAAGCTTTCAATCGCCTTGTGTCTTTGATGATTAGCAGTTTTCTCACATTGCGTTGTGTAATTCATTCAATGAGTGTGGACAGCTTACATTTATACGATGCAATCTCGTTATAGGTACGTGCTCTACATTAATTGCTTCCACTGCGTTTATAACTCCGTTCAAATAATGAGGGAACCTAGCATTTGTGTGATAGGATCTCGACACAGACTGGTCCGTCACGTCATATTACTTATGATGGAAACAGATATCAGAAAAGGAGATGTCGATAATGTCACTTACGAGTCAATGATCATTGCGTCCAGAGCATAGCTTCCTTATTGCTCCAACAGTCTTGGCACCATGCAATTTATGTGATATAATTTCCACATAAGCAGGTGTACTTTAGTTTGTCGCACTCAGTATGGATATAGTTTACATAGGAAAGTCAGTTTCACTTACGAGTGAGTGATCATTTAATCCAAGTAATAATTAACGAAAGTTTCAGTAACCCTGTTACCGAGTGTTTAATGTCATTGGAATCTCGTACATAAGGGTTCAAAAGGTGAGATAGGTAAGGAAGTTCACAAGATACGTCAGTGTCATTTACTAATCAGCAATCGCTGTCTTTAAGAGAATACTTAATTAGGCCCTCCTCCCAATCTTGTTCCTCCCGCTTCTCATCACAACCCTTCTTCTCCTCGTCTTCCCGCTCTGTGTGTTCTCCCGTTTCACTCCTGCCCCTCCCCTCTCCGTCTCTCCCGATGTATCCAAATGCATCCGTTCGGAGAGGCAGTTGCCATGGCAACCGCTCGCCGCCAAGAGAAGCGAGGAGAAACACTGATTGTTGAGGAAAAGTTTTCAACAACAAACTAAAAAAAAAAAAAATTGGAGAAAAAAATATAAAATAACCCCCGTTAGATTTAACCGGATAGATCTAATTCATTTAACTACCTTTATTTCACAGTTTTGCCCGTGGGAAATGAGAATTGGTCAGTCCTTCAAAAACCGGAAAAATTGACTTCAATTTAACCGGAACCAGACACAATTAAGGGGCTATATTATTTGCAGAAATGTACCATTTTTCAGTTAATTATGCACCCTGTCAAAACAAATGCACCTGGCCTTCGCTGGCTGTCATTGGCTGATGTCTGCTGAACACTCCAATTATCACTCTTCCACTCCGATGAAATAGTTCTTATTTTGAATGTTAGTAAGTCAGTTTTTAAGAATGTTTCTAAAATAAACAAAAAGGAAAACTGTCTACGAAAAGCTTATAAAATGTAGAGCCGGTTAAATAGAGGAGACGTTAAAGAGAGATCGAATCCTTAATGTTTTAATGCTAGTAATTATACAGGATGACCCAAACTTATCCAGCATAATTGTTTAGGAACATTGTATGGTTCAAATGGAACGAAAAATGTCCTATAAACATTACATCTAGTTTCGATCGTATGTGAGATATCGACGTTTGTCTACTTTCTTTTATTTAGAGTATTTTCCTAGAGTCTGTGGGGAACACTGAAGGAGGAGGTCTACAGCAATCCGCCCACACCCAGAGATGAGCTCATTGCATCCATTCAAGCTTGTAGTCGAGCAATTACACCCGACCAGATTGTGGCAGCTACCAGCTCAGTTGTCCGAAGATGTAACCAGTGCATTGGAGCTGGGGGCAACCATTTTGAGGGGCTTCTTCGACATTGATTTGTTACTTTCTTCTTATTCTTATTCCTTGTATCATTTTAGTTTTGTTTTGTAGTTCAATGTGAAGAACATGTAGAGAATAAAAGTGACTTGCACTCTCAAGTGTTTTATTCATTTGCTTTAACAACTCTACAAGAAAATAGACAAACGTCGATATCTCACACGCGATCGAAACTAGATGTAAGGTTTTATAAGACATTTTTTGTTCCATTTGAACCATACAATGTTCCTAAACAATTATGCTGGATAAGTTTGGGTCACCCTGTATAAGAGTAGAAGTTGTAATAATGTATAATTAATTAAAAATGTGAACTCCATTTTAATTAAAAGAAATAGAAATAAACATAAATAATAAAAACAATTGATAAAGGTCACCCGATGTGGAGAAATACAAATAATGAATGAACGAAACACAGATCTTGTGGTACTTATGTAGATCTGGTTGAAGCAGACGAAACACAGATGAAAAGAAGGTCTTGTGGAGAAATGTTACAAGTAAAAACACAGGAAGAAACACAGTAACAGGAGAAGAAGAGCTGTAATTAATAACACGAATAAAAACATGAAAGAGCACTTAGAAACAAGGATAAAAATAATCATCTAGTTTATTTATTTATTTATTTAAACGAATTTAACATGCTGGACCGGGCCCAAGTATGGCCGAAGCCGACAAGTTAGGGCCCGGGGAGCAAACTTTCATTAATCAAGATAATTTCTTTCTTTTAAACCAATAAGAATTACAAACAGAAATCTTGTAAAATTATAACTACAAATATAAAACTTTAACAATTTGCGAAATAGAAACAAAAACTGCAAATCAAGTACAATTAAAAGAAATATAACGCTTAGCAATTTACGGAAAATTACTACAGTGGCAGAGGGACGAATCGCAAGCGGTAACGTTGCCCAAGCGACGACCCCACGTATTGAAACACAATTGTTGCTATAATTATACTTACATTTAAATATAGCAATGTTATTAGACTTACGTGTCCGGTAATTATGATTGTCATAAACAAAAGTTATAACTATAGGGAAGAGACATCAAGGATTAAATTGAAAACTTTGTAAACAAAGGTACACAGTTGAAGTCTAAAAATTTGATGTACAGTTAAAATACCTATAGATTAAAATTTATCAGTAATTGGGGTCCGCAAAGGAGTCCGAAACAAAATACGGAGAAACCACTTCTGAAGCTTCAATATTCAAGAGAGATTCATCTCAGACGTGGTTCCCCAAAACGTTATACTGTAATATAGATTGGACTATATCAAGGAATTATATAACAATAAAATATTTCGATGCAGATAGCGTAACCTTAAAATCACCCCCATACTATAACTTAATTTCGACATTAAAACATTTACGTGGGAATCCCATGACAAATCATAAGCCAGGTTAAGCCCGAGGTAACAAAATGAATCAAATGATTATTATAATAGACTTGAGGTTCCTCGGGGATGTCTTTTTTATTTCTTTGGTAAACAACATGAGCTTAGTTTTATCGGTGTTTACCTTTAACTTATTAAAAAGGCACCAATCACATAGTTCAACCAGAGCTAAATTCAAGGAAGCTGTCAATTCTTGTGGATCCCTGTTTGCCACTAGTATGGTAACATCATCGGCATATATTGATGTTTTAAAAGTGTGTAATTTCAAAGGGAGATCATTAATATATAGAATAAACAATATTGGGGACAATATTGACCCTTGTGGGACCCCACAATTTCTCGCAACTCCGTCCCAACTAATGAAATATTTTCTGCTCCCAAGAAAGCTAGCAATCCAAAAGAGAGGGGAGCTATTAATATGATATTGATATTGTAATTTATTTAAAAGTAAGGAAATGGGGACAGAATCAAATGCTTTGGCGAAGTCAACAAACAAAGCCGCAACAACCTTCTTATGCATTTTTTCAGCAGTAATGAACTCCATTAATTCATAGCATGCGGTCTCCGTGCTCTTCTTAGGGATAAACCAATGTTGGTTTGAGACCACCAACTTATGATTATAAATATACTGGGACAACCTAATATAAAAGATCTTGTTCGGGAAAACTCAGATGTTTATGTAAAAATAGATATAATTTAAGTTTCTATTTTTTCTATTCTTTAAGTT
>JAHWFO010037605.1:76671-128950 GCA_023313115.1 Rhysida immarginata
AACTTCTATCTGTACAAATGACCGTCATTTTTTTTTTTTTTTTTTGTGTTCAAGAAAATTACACGGGGCTTTGTTCGGGAAAACTCAGATTTTTATGTAAAAATAGATATAATTTAAGTTTCTATTTTTTCTATTCTTTAAGTTCTTTTTACTGTTTTGCAGACAGTGATTGTTGAGTATATATTGTTTTAATAAATGTTAATTAAAAAATCTTCACGTGATTATCACTGTCTGCAGCTAGTTGTCCCTCGCGAATAATTTTCGTGAGCACGAGGATGTGTGTCCCACTATTGTTGATGTTCCTTCCGTGGTTAGTGGGTGTTTTTTTTTATTTCAGTCAGACCACTTCCAGCTTCTGGCTTGACCAGTCGTCCCTCCTTCTGGTCCTCTACGTCCTTCCTAGCCTGCAGCATGGCGTTCAACTTCCATTTATCATTTTCATTCCAATGTTCTGCAAATTACTCCTACCCTGCCGTTCGATGTTTAGTTTTTTATTGAATTTCTCACTTTCTCGCGGCAGCCATGATTCTTTATCGAGCAGCATTGTTTTGCGGGTTTACCCATAAGGTAATAATGAAATTTCTTTTAATGCTATTTCAACAATAACGCGCACAAGGGACGCCATGCTGCACAATTTCATTTTTTTATTCCCCATTAATAATTGATTATCATTTCGCAGTCTTTCTTTAGACATTTAATGGGAATTTGAAATTTCTTTTCCTTATGTTTTATAAGGAATTGGTCTGTCTCAATTCTTTTTTATATTTAAAGTTAATTCACTCAGTGTAGCGATTAATATTTCTCGTTACAGTGTTTTGCTGTATTTAACGTACATTCAAGTATTTCTTTATTTTATTCCGAGAAATATTTTTTTTTTTGTAATTGAGATCGCAATGCCTATTCCTCAATTAAATCATATTGTATAGAACATTCTTTTGTACAGAATTTTTGTATTTTTTAAATAAATATCGCAATTTTTAAACCAAAATAAGTCTTTTTAACGAGCCACGTTCATTCTTAAGTTTCGGGGCTTCCTTTAAAGTATCACCCCTTAAATATTATATTATTTTACTTTCCCCTCTGAACAGATTTTTTCAAGGATCTTAGAAAGGACTGAGAGAACAGAGATCGGCCTGTAATTTTGATAGTTGTTTGCGTCACCCTTTTTAAATATCGGAGTGATCTTCGCCAATTTTAAGGCTGAAGGAAAAACTCCTGTAGCAATAAAATGGTTAAAAATAATTGGGAGGGGGACAGAAGTGGAGACCCAAATTATATCTGACCGATACCCCAGCGGGTCTGTTCCAGAAGTAAATTTCAGACTAAGGATAATATCTTTAACCTCTTCAGGGGTAGTGGGGGTACAGAAAAAACTGGTGGCATTGTTCGTAGAGTTACAATCAAATGATGGAATCACGGCAGGGGATTTTGTGTCGACAGAGGGGAGTAAAGTATTAATAAAGTCTGTTAACAGCATTGACAGGTTTTTGGCGATTAAAGAGATTTAATTGGGGGTGGCCCTTTTGATAGACTGCTTAGCAAGAGCCATATGTCTTTAGAGAGAACCAACGACCTAAAAAGATTTTCGTAATAAATTTCTTTCGTCTGCTTAATTCGCAACTTAAGAGAATTAGATAATTTCTTAAAATTACTAATATCAGGTTGTTGCAAAAGTTTCTTCCGGTTCTAGAACCCGTGCCCAAGAAGGGCTCATTTTCCGAGGGGGGTGTTCATATGTTTTCAAACAAATTATTGCATTCGGTTCCTGAATATCTTTGCTATTGATCTGAGTGCCATCAACGGTCTGAAATGGACCTTTCACGCGAGCATATTCGAGCAATTATCTTCTACGAGTATTCTGGAAAGATTAGTGCTGTGCAATGTCGCCGAAACATTTGCCAACATTTAGGTGATGGCACTGTTAGTTTACGTACAATAGAAGAATGGTATCGACGGTTCAGACGCGGAGATAGCACTCTTCAAGATGCACCTCCTCTGGTCGGCCAATCATGATTTCAGATGGTGATCTACGCCAAGCAATTGATGAAGATCACAATGTAACAACGAGGGAACTCGCAGAACAGTTCAAGGTTCACTTTTCAATCATTGCCCGGCATCTGGATGAGCTGAATCTGTCATTCAATAAAATGAGGTTTTTGTGTTGGACTTAAAATCCGGAAAAAACTTGCAACAACCTGATACTAGGAAGCCATCAATTTCATTTGCTGGCAAGTTGGAGCGGAGTTCAGGCTTTAAACTAATTTAACATGGATTAATAATTTAATATATTCAACCTTTATAATTACAAGTACAACTTCATTTCAATTTAATAGAATATTCCAAACTATGTTGGTTTTCCAAGTGTCAGGTTCAAATCTCAAGTTTGAAGTTTTATATTTTGCGGCATAAATCAATTTATAGCCCCTTATTTCAGCATTATCCCCAATAAATATGATAAAGATAACTCACTTTTTCTGCCTGTCACCCTTTTTTGAATGCAAAGTGGTCGTTTCAAATTAATGGAATACTGCAAAAATCATTTCACAAATTAATGGAATAGTTTTATTGAAAGTGTTTGTAAACTTACATTGAGCACCTGTCACGGAATTCAATTAACACCGTGAATTCCGGTGACGTCAGTCGTCGTTACCGAACACGTATCTTCTATCGTACGAAATCGGACGACGACAGACGACAGCAGTTACGTCAACCACTGCGACACTCGGGAGCCAATCAGAAGCAGGAGCGGGGAATTCAAGCTTCGCTGACGAAAAAGAGAGATGAGGGCAGACGTTGTGAGGAGAGCGACCAGAGGAGATCAAAAATAGCTCCTTCAACCAAGACATCATGTCACCAGCGGCATGCCCGTCTTCTAGCGATAAAGGCATCTGGGAGAACGCTTTCCATGCCTAGGAAGCAAATTCTATCGGCGGAGGCACCGTCAACGAAACCCGGTCAGAGCATTACCGCCCGGAGCGAGAACCTCGCTATAGAGAAGCCTTCGGCGTCAACGAGCGACGGCGAGACGAGGTTCGTGGCGGAGCGAACGGGATTAGGACGGCAGTGTACGATAGTCACCGGAGTGGAGACGAGCCGCATATTACACTTGGTAAGCGCACATTTTGTTATTGGTGGCCGTGCTGAAGAAGCAAGAGCATGTTTTGCGGAGTTATATGGCTCCGAGGTGAAGGCATACGCCAGCTTGCAGGGCTTATGGCCGTTTGGCCTTTCAGCGTACGTAAGCAGTAGCTCAGGTTTTGTGTATGTGATTCGCCTGGAGTTCCTGCAACGGAAGATTGTCTTGCAATAGTGATAAGTGTATCCTGTGTTTCTTTGCGGCTTATTTATCGACGTCATTTTCTTTTCCCCTGTAACGTGAACGACAAATGTATTCTAATTGTCTTCATGGCCTTGTTCTTTTCCTCGTAGTTTTCTATGGACAGGAAAAATATGCAGCAGTGTAAAAAGCTTTAAAGAAAAATTATATGTGTGAAGCTTCCATTTTTATGTCAAGGCCCAATGATATTTTCCGATATGAGTTATTTAGATGTTACGTCACGGCAAGGTATATCTTAGGAAATCAATTTGTATGTATTCATGACTAAGTCTTATTTGTGCCCTATTGCCGTACTTCAGTGTTATAGAATATCCTAATTTTTATTGACCGTATACTTACCCGTGTTCTGTGACTTTTTCATAGATTAAGACTGAACTCATTATTCCTAACTTAAGACTTACCATTTCCACGCATTCACGCCATATTGTACTCGCAATCTTATTAAGTCAGTTTAGGAGGCGGCGAGTGTGAATGTGGTTAAAGTGTATTCAATGTGAAAAAAAATATTTGAACTTATGTCCTTGTATGTTTCTCCTAAACGTAGTGTTTAAGGACAATTGATGCTTTTGGACTCGAACTTTATTACGCCAAGTGCCTGGATTAATGTTACGCAAAAATAGTTATTGAATGTTTATATAAGTTGGTACTTTATTTTTTTAAGGTGGTCTAAAATTAAGATTCCTTTTAATTATTGTGTATTGATACAAAGTTAAGTTCAGCTTTGTCCTTTACTATTTCGTTTCTTTCATATAAGGCGTAGTTAAGCTATTGTTCGGTATAGCATTACTGGTTATATTTATTTTGTTTGATTGTAACGTTATATGCCATTCAATTTAGACTAAGATTTAGGTCTACATTTGTTTTTGTTTTGCCCTTTATCTTATTTATTTTTCACTTGATTTAATAAATGTTTACATTTATATCAATTTACCGTTCCCTGTTGCGTGTGCTTTAATCTTCCACTGCGCCTACTCATTTGGCTATTTTCACACCGTGACAGCACCTAACATGAAAAGAAAGAATAATTTTACCTCCCTTGAAATACATAGCATTTATTAATAGGCTGTTGAACCACCTTTGGCTTCATATAGAGCCTTCACTTTTCTAGGCACTGATTGAATTAGTGACTCACCTGCGCAGGAGAAATCGCGTCCCAGATTTTCATCAGCATGCTTTATTGCGTGGTCGGCCAGCAGTAGTTCTTCTTTACTATTGCCCAAAGTTTTTCAATGGGGTTGAGATCAGGCGATTTGCCTGGCCACTTCAACACAGTCATCTGATGGCTTTCCAACCATTCCTTGGTTGATCTGGATGCGTGGGCGGGGGCCAAAGTCTGTTGGAAGATGTAATCGTCATCAGGAAACAGTTTCTCCTGCTAGAATAAGCAATGTCTCCAAGATTGCTTTATAGAATTCGGAATTCATTTTTGAGTTGATAAAACAGTTGATCAACACCATTAGCACTCATGCAGCCCCACACCATTACACTTGCCGAATATTTCACTGAACGTTTCAGGCAAGATGCATGGTACTTTCATTCTATCTGCGCCAAACACGTGGCCTTTGATCACCAAACATCATGGAGAACTTCGATTTATCCGAAAAAAACTACTTTACTCCAGTTTTTTCAGGGGGAAAATCCTGAGATCACGCACTTCCTTCGGAAGGGAAGTAAAGCCGTTGGTCCCGTGTAGTCGTTTGCCGGCTGCACGTTAAAGAACCCTTCGAGGTAAAATTTGCGGCCCCTATAACGCCGTCCTGAAATGACCATGGCAGTTGAAAAGGACGTTAATACCAAACAAACCAAACCAACCAGTTATCATAAGTCCAATGCCGTCGCTCTTTCGCCCATTCATATCTCTTCTTTTGTGCAGCAATTAGATGATGCTTGATTTTTAGCACACGCGACCGAAATCCGTGGCCAGAGTCACGAAACTTCACAATATCGGAAACTGAGTGTATTCTAACCGGCATCTCGTTAGGGGTCTTGGTGAAGATTCTCCCTCCAGAAACCCACACGTTTGAGGGACCTTAATTACTTTTGGCCTCACATAGGAGTCCATAACGATGTTTAGTAAGGTCCTCTAAAATGACTACGGGAGACGGACGAAACTTCCCCCCATTCTTTAAAATTAAATCGTGGATGGTAGAAGAGCCAAACTGCACTAAAATAGGGCGAACGTTGCTTTCACGGCGCTGACCCAAGCGATGCACAGCGAGTATATCAGCTGGCGTTAAATTAACATCAATTTTCGAAGAACAGAGATCAATCACTTTCAACTTAAGATCCCAAGGAAGCGAAGATTGTTTCTTCACTGTATTGCTCCATATCATCGAGCTTTTGCCGTATAGAATCAAACTATGATGAATTGTCAGGAAAAAGCTCTTTCTGAAACCTCCACACATCAGCAGACAAATCATGAATCTGCTTATCAAGTTCGGCGATTCGAGCGATGGACGACTCCGTTGATTTAATCAGGGGTTGCACTCGGTTTGAAGTTTCAGATAATTGATTTTCCAATTGGGTTCCAGATTTAATAAGTAAACGAGATATCAATTTATCTAAAACAATCATCTTGAAGATAGGAGTCTAAAGTCTTTTCAATTAACTGTACCAAAGAATCGCCGGACAGCTTACCTGGAGAGCCCGAGGATTGCAAATAGCGTGAATTATTTGGCTTGTTCCCTTTATCGGTTAACTTCGGCATTATTTGGTTGATTAAGACTCAGATTAATAAATAACAGATAATATAATATAATATAGTCAGAAAGCATTAATATTAGTTTCCACTGAGACGCAATACTTTTTCAGTTCAGAGAATAAACAAATGGAACAGTCCAAGCTACTAATCCACTTCGATTACTTAACGCCATAAAAAATTCAAAAAATATGAAGAATAATAGTCTAAATCACAACATTAAGAATAATAGAGTCTAGATCACAATCAAATGATAAAAAGTCTTGAACAATAACATTTCTCACTCGGCTATGAACAATTCAAAATGAAGAGCTTAAGCAAACGCGACTTGCCTAGTCGCCAACTTGCAAAAAAAATAAAAAATAATAAATAAATAAATAAATAAATCCAGAGTCAAAGTAAAAATGTTTTGGAAAGAAATAAATTACGAAAAAGACTAATAAAAGAAACCATCAACATTATTTCGAATGAAAACAATTTAGCCAAACCATCTATAGAAATTAATAATAAATGGAAATTACTACTAAAAAATAAAAAATGACAACACATAACCCAGACAACAACGCTTCCCTTGCTCTCAGCAATCCAATACCACCCCCTGTTCACAACAATCTCCTCAATTTTAATAACCCACATTGTTTTTGATTTTATTGGTTTATTATTATGTTTTCAATTATTATGCTTTAACGGAAAATTCATTCAAAAAATTTTACAAACTGAAGATGGGATAAAATATCCCGAAAACGATTTTTGTTTATAATTTATTCCAATTGTTATATTTATTATCAACGTTCTACTGATTATCAGACTTTCATCATAGCTCTTCTTCTCTTGTTACTGTATTTCTTCCTGTGTTTTTACTTGTAATATTTCTCCACAAGACCTTCTTTTCATCTGTGTTTCGTCTGCTTCAACCAGATCTACATAAGCACCACAGATGAAATTCCCTCGTTTCATCTGTTTCGTCCACTTCATTAATTGTATTTCTCCACATTGGATGACCTTTATTTATCAATTGTTTTTATTATTTATTTTTATTTCTATTTCTTTTTATTAAAACGGAGTTCACATTTTTTAATTAATTTTAATGCTAATCATTAAAAGTTTCCTGTTAAATGGTTTTGGAATTTCCTGATGTATTACAAAAAAGTGAACTTTCTAGGTTATTGCGCATGCGTAGTAGTGAAGATCAGCGGCAGCCATGTTGATTTCCTCGATCAATGGCGAAAAGCAGTCAATTGCGATTCAAAGAGTGGGTGGGGGGGGTGGGGGGTGCATACCTCTCACCCCTTCAGGGGACAAAAATTGCCACATTTCGTTGGCTTTTTTTTATCTTTTTTTTTTTTCGTTGACAAAATATTGTAGGAAACGCGATATTTTCCTAGGGTTGTAAGCCGAAATAAGGTTAAAATGTGCTTTTTTGCAATTTAAAAAATGAACTTAATACTCCATTCGCACTACACATTTCAATCTAGCTCCACTTCTCAAACGGGTTTGAAATGTGCAATGCGAACGCATCTAGCTCAACTAAAACTATAACTATTAATAGATTGAAACTCCTAGAACTGGATCGAGACGTCGAGCGAGGCTTTCGCGTTGCATTCTGGGACTAAAATACGAGAAAAACATGAAGGACGACGGTTCTAACAGTTTCAAATAGCGTGTGGGGAGTGAAATGAAACGTGGAGTGACGATGCCAAACGTCCATCCAAAATTGTTTATGGCAGAAAAATATAGACAACTTAACAAGAAGAACAAAAAGAAACAAGTCGGTCTACGAGAGGATAACGGCAGCGATGAATGATTACCGGCTCTATCGAACATGGGACGCGTTCAGCGAAAAATTAAAAATTTGACTTCTGAATATAGGCAAGACTTTAATAAATTATTCAATGAATACAATAAATTAGATTACATTAAATTACTGCAATTGCGAATTAGCATTAGTAGGACGGTACTATGTTAAAGAGTATGAAGTAAAATTATTAACTTTCAGTAGTGAGTTAGTAACTAGCTCAGGTTTTAATTATACCTAGACAATCGCACTACACATTTCAATTTAGCTCACCTTCTCAATCGGGTGTGAACGCATCTAGCCCAACTTTAGATTGAAACTTCTCGAACTGGATTGACTGGAGCTAGTAGTTTAAACCATGGATGAAGAAAAGATGGATGGGACACTCCATTGCCGTCCTCAGTGAGTTTGATTTTGGGGCGACATCTGGAGCTTTGCGTAGTACTAAATATAATCATCTGCTTACATTAGATTAATAAATTAAAAATAGACTAAAAACAATAAAATAAAAAATATAAAAAAACTTTCTAAGCACACTTTTATCTTAAAAAACCACTTTAATATATGAATTTCTTTTTTAAAAAATTTCTAGTACTACGCAAATCGAAACGATGGTGGTGAAGTTTCGGTTTGGTACTACGCAAAGCAGAAACTGAAACTATTTTTCTTTATTTCCCAGACAGATTTGGTTTAGTACTACGCAAATCCACAGAGAGCGCCACTGAAAAAAAACTCACGCTCGACGCATAGGAGTGTCCCATCCATCTTTTCTTCATCCATGTTTAAACTCGTTCGAGATGTCGAGCTAGCTTGGCCGCGATGCATTCTGGGACTGGGAACACGAGCATGGCCATCCTTTAAAAATTTTAGTTTCATTTTCAGTTTCAATGCAGCCAGAATTATTGACATAATACTGCCGAAATTAATGTATTCTATAAAATTTTAAATAAATAATTGAAAAACCAACTATTGAATGCATTACATAGCTCATTATTAATTTTGGGCATCAACTACAGAGGTTTAGTCAAAAGTAGTGGCCGATCGCCGCGCAAACTTTTAAATGGGCACCAGACAGGAACCACTCATTGCTAATCTTCAAAGGCCGGCCAGGTGGCCGAGAGGGCTAGGGCGTAGGCTTTCTAGTTCTCGAGTCCGCCTGGTCGTGGATTCGAATCCCGCTGTGGGCATGAATGTTTGTGTTTGTCCCGGGTTGCGTACAGATAGGCTATAACTTGTCTAAAAGGCGCAAAATGACCTTAGTAGTCGACGCCAAAAATTCTAATAAAACAACCAGCCAACTTAATCTTCAAAGTAGAGTCCATTATGCTCGGTTGTGTTCATCCAAAGATCAGCCAGTTGGCGGATGCCCTCGCGAAACCACTTCTCCGGTTTCTGGGCGAGACAGTCACACAGCATCTTCAACCTAACTGACATTGACGAAGCGCCGTTCACGCAGAAAGTGCGCCATGGACCGGAAGAGATGGTAGTCGGAAGGTACCAGGTCGGGGCTGTATGCTGGATGTGGCAGAACCTCGACTTTTTCTGCAGCTGAGAACACACCTTCACCCGTTGTTGTGCTTGCGCGCGCGTCAGCTCGTGGAGCACAACTCGGCAGCTCCTGTTGATCTTTCCCATGGCGTGCAGATGTCGAACCACATTCGATTGTGATGTCCCGATGTCCGCCGCTAGTCCACGGGTGGTGCTGCCTGGGTTGGCTTCCAATTGTTGCCGTAGGGCTGCATCATCCACTTCTTTGGGTCTTCCGCTCCTTGGCGCACTTTCCAGGCCCATGTCTCCAGACGAAAAGCGGGAGAACCACCGTCGTGCTGTCCGTGCATTGGTCACACCCTGGCTTCCATCCTGCAAATTTCGGCGGCTGCTGCTCGCGCACTGGTCCCTTTTTCCAAAGTGACGAAGGAGCCCGCGTATCACCAATTTTTCTGACATTTTTACACTGACTGACGCAGGTGGCACAATGTCTATGGCATTCAAATTCGTACTGACGTTTCTTCCCACTCTTTTCTCTTAATGAACTGCGATTCTTGAAACCTTCCTTATCATGTAGGCTATGCTTAAAACAATGGAAAATGTCAGAAGTTCGATGACCATTTATATCTATAAACAAGGCCAGCTCACTCAGACAAAATGGCGGCAATAGAAGGCTGGCAGATGATATAGGTGAGATGGACTTTTTTTTTTAAATGCTGAGTAAGCAGAATGCAAAAATTCACAATATTCTTCTCATTAAACTATAATGTATATTATAATAATGTATTTTACATTTATTAAGCTAAACTGACTTTTTCAAGGAGAATTATTATTTCTTACTAGAATTTAAATAGTTAGACGATTGTAATATTTTAATGTGAAGACTATTGTGAATAAAATAACATATAGTGCATTTTTTACATTTTTTGGCTGAACATTAAAAATCATCCATCTGAGTTGTATCGTCTGAGCTGTATTGCCGCCATTTTGTCTGAGTTAGCTGGCCTTGTCTACAGGAAGCCTTGCAGGAAGACCGTGATCTAAAGACAATGGCATGGCCAACTAGAACATAGAAGGCCTGTCCATTCGATGTTTTTCCGCATCTAAAATGGGAGGCAAATAGGTTTCTTATTTTTGCCACAATGGCGCTAAAACTCGTCCCCATGCATGAAAATAATGCGTTATTAATAGCCTTTAATTGATCTTTATTAACAGTTATTTTTGCATTATTAATAAAAGTTATTCTCAAAAATTTACTCAAAATTAAATTTTGAAAATTAGATGTATGTTCTTTTCAATGACATATATTAAAGAACGTCATTGTTTTTTTTTAATATACGTCATTGGTTCTTTTATATCACATCCACATCGTAGCCATTCAATATGCTGTGTTCTTTTTTTTAATTATTATTTCGTTTGTTAGCATCTTATTGATCTTTTATGTGATTTTAGAATTACATATGCCTTTGAAGAAATTGATATTTCATTAAAAGTTTTTGAATTTGCATTTTATGATTGACTAGCTGTTTTACCCGGCGTTGCTCGGGCTCTTTTTTGATGAATGTTGCAATTTCTGTGAGTTAATATCCAGAAAAAGAGCACATGAAGAAAGATTAGAATTTTTTTAGAAAGAATTCATGTTTTATAATTTGCTAAAGGGCCGTATTTAGAGACGTCATCCATTGGGAACTTTTTAAAAGAAATCTTTTTGAATTTTGAACATGAATCTTTTCTATTTAAATTGAAAGCTTTTTTCGTTGCTCGGGGTCAAATTCGAGAAAATTTTGATTCATCTGAATGTGAATGTACAGCTAAAATGAACACATGAACAAAGTTAGAATTAATAAACCATAAAGGAATGACATAACCAAGTATCGAAAGGCTAAACTAAACAAATCAATCATATTTTTCAACTGGCTATGTTAACATTGAAAGTTTCTAATAGACCATAATGGTACCATTAAATCACGTACCTTGGAACCAATTTGAATTATCATTAACTTTACGTTGTATTCATAATTAAACATCATTGAAAGTTGTTAAATATAAGCATAGCATATTTTAATAGCATTGAAAGTTCCAATGAATCATAATGGTTCCACTAAACCAGGTGCCTTTGAAACAATTTCCACTGTCATTAATTTTATGTTATATTCATTCATGACACGTCATTCCAAATTATTGATATATTACATGCAATATCTTAGCTTTGAAAGATCCAATGAACCATAATAGTTCCACTAAACCAGGTGCCTTTGATCCTATTTCATCTATCAATTATTTGACGTCATATTCAATCATGACATCTCATTCCATGTTGTTTGATATATAACATACAATATCTTAACATTGAAAGTTCTAATGAATTTTAATGGTTCCACTAAACCAGGTGCCTTTGAACCAATTTTGACTCTCATTAATTTTACGTTTTACCATTCATGACATATCATTCCAAGTTGTTAGATATATAGCATGCCAAATCTAAGCATTGAAAGTTCCAATAAAAAATTATGGTTCCACTAAACCAGGTACCATTGGTATTATTTCCACTATCAATAATTTGACGTTATAATCATTCATGACACATCCTTCCAAGTTGTTTGATATATAACATGCCAAATCTTAACATTGAAAGTTCTAATGAACCATAATGGTTCCACTAAACCAGGTGCCTTTAAAACAGTTTCGACTATCATTATATTTACGTTAAATACATTCATGAGATGTCACTCCAAATTGTTTGATCTATAACATGCCATAACTTAGCATTGAAAGTTCCAAAGAACATAACGATTCCACTAAACCAGGTGCCTTTAAAACAATTTCGATTATCACTAATTTTACGTTATATACATTCATGACACATCAATCCAAGTTGTTAGATATATAACATGCCAAATCTAAGCATTGAAAGTTCCAATAACCATAATGGTTCCACCAAAACCAGGTGCCTTTATTACAATTTTGACTATCATTAACGTTACGTTATATACATTCATGAGACGTCACTCCAAATTGTTTGACATACAATATGCCATATTTCAGCATTGGAAGTACCATAGAACCATAATGGTTCCACTAAACCAGGTGTATTGAAAACAATTACGACTACCATTAATTTCACGTTATATTCATTCATGAGATGTCACTCCAAGTTGTTTGATATATACATGTAATATGCCATATCTTAGCATTGAAAGTTCCAATGAACCATAATGGTTCCACTAAACCAGGTGCCTTTATTATAATTTCGAGTATCATTAATTTTACATTATATACATTCATGAGACGTCAATCCAATTTGTTAGATATATATAACATGCCAAATCTAAGCATTGATAGTTCCAATAAACTATAATGGTTCATCTAAACCAGGTGCCTTTATTACAATTTCGACTATCATTAATGTAACGTTACATACATTCATGAGACGTCACTCCAAATTATTTGATATATAACATGCCATATCTCAGAATTCAAATTTCCAATGAACCATACTTGTTCCACTAAACCAGGTGCCTTTAAAGCAATTTCGAATATCATTATTTTACATTATATACATTCATTAGACGTCAGTCCAAGTTGTTTGATATATAACATGCCATATCTAAGCATTCAAAGTTCCAACGTACCATAATTGTTCCACTAAAGCAGGTGCCTTTAAAACAATTTCGACTACCATTAATTTCACGTTATATTCATTCATGAGACGTTACTTCAAGTTGTTTGATATATAACCTGCCAAATCTAAGCATTGAAAGTTCCAATGAATCATAATCATTCCACTAAACCAAGTGCCTTTATTACAATTTCGACTATCATTAATGTTACGTTATATATATGGCATGTTATATACCAAACAATTTGAAGTGAAGTCTCATGAATATACAGGATCTTTATAATTAAAGTTCCATTTTGACATGGCCATAATAAAAAACCTACTGGATCAAAAGCTATAATACTTGGCAATATTATAGAAGAGGGCATGGGAAGTTCATACCCACTAAAACAAAAAATTAGTTCAAAAGGTCACCACCAGCATGGAATGGCGCTCTATGCAATATTCGTATACAAAATTAGACACGAAGACACAGGTGTAACCTGCTTTCAGTAAACGGTGGAGGCCACATTTAACATGTAACTAATTTTAGTAACGATTAAAGACTTGTTAACCTGTGTCTTCGTGTCTAATTTCGTATATGAATATTGTATAGAGCGCCATTTCATGCTGCTGGTGACCTTTTGAACTAATTTTTTTTTTTTTTTTTTGGTGGGTATGAACTTCCCATGCCCTCTTGTATAATATTACCAAGTATTATAGCTTTTGGTCCAGTAGTTTTTTTTTATGGCCATGTCAAAATGGAACTTTAATTATAAAGACCCTGTACATTCATGAGACTTCAAATTGTTTGGTATATAACATGCCATATATTAGCATTCAAATCTCCAATGAACCATAATGGTTCCACTAAACCAGGTGTATTTAAAACAATTTAGACTACCATTAATTTAACGTTATATTCATTCCTGAGACCTTATATTCATTCATATACCTATCATAAAGCACTTTTCAGTACTTAATAAAAATTCATGTTTAAAAATCGAAAACACTATTTTTAAAATGCTCCCAATAGATGGCGACACAAACTTGAAACTAAAACCATGCACGAAAAATTGTTTTAAAATGCTCCCAAAGAATGGCACTGCCATCTGAATATCGATTTTTTTTTGAATAATTTTGAAAAAAAACATTTTCGAGAAATGTCAGGTAGACAGTGCTCTTCTCCTTGCTTTGAAGGTCAAGTGTGCATAATTTCATCAAGATAAGAATAAAACTATAAATTTGTATAAGCTTTTTATATATATGCTTTTCTTTCATTCAATATTATGTTCTCCTTTCATTTTAATGACCCATTTCAAATTTAATAAGGACCCGGTTTTGGAGCACTTTTTTTTTTAATGGTAGAAAAATGTTTTGGATTTTTTTTTTAATTGCTTTAAATGGTGCAGGAGTTTCCGTGATATTAGGTATTAAGTTCTAGACATATTGACTGAGGGAAAGGGCAATAACGAACAAACATTCTTCAAAATATCATTGTTTCAGTTAATTCACGCACAAAAATGACATGAGAGAGACCGGTAACATAAAACATGAAGGACGACGATGCACTGATAGCAGTGACAGTGACTTATTAACAAGCTCAGGTTTTAGTGGTACCGAATCTGATAAAACTCGGTCAGGTTAGAATGTAGTGCGAACGGTTTGACTTCATCAGCTAGCTTGAGCTGAGCTAGCCCGAATAAGCTAGCTCAACTCGATCTAGCCCAGCTGTAGTGCGAATGGGGTATAACACCTCCTTAACGGAATTTCTGGCTAGGCCACTGTTTTGTATTAATTCAAATTTGGACGTATTGTGCCCGAAACGCTTGAGAATATGGTGCGTCTCAAAAGTTTAAAGAAATATGTTTTTGTTCAAAAGAAAAACAGACTATTGAAGGTACATACAAATGCTTTAATTACTAGCTGTACAAAGCATTTAAAAGAAACTCCTGAAAATATTATTCACGAAAACATAATAGAAATAAAAATATTCAACAAAATGGAATTTTGCGTGTCTCAAAAGTTTAAAGAACTACCTCAGATGCTGAATGGACACGTCCAATATGTAAATTTGCGAGTGATAGGGCATTAATCTGTTGCACAGTTAGCCATTTTTTTCAAAGAAAGCTTATCTTCCGCTCACAATTGACCTACGACAATGCCTCGCCAATCTCAATTCACAACCGATGAAGTGGCTGAAATCTGTCGATTGAAAGCCAACAGACTATCTGTTGCTGATATTGTTACAATTACTGGAAGATCCACAGCAGGGGTTATAATGTCTTGAAGAGGAGTTCATCGTTCCACCAAAAACCACGATTTCGTCGTCCCAAAGTTACCTTAACTCGCGATGACAGACGCATTGTACGCTAGCAGCTACACAAAATCTTTCTATTCGCCAGATACAAAACGTGACTGGGTTAAACATATCTAAAGACACTGTACACCGGCGAATAATTGCGAGTGGGCATGTTCTCCACAAAAAAAATGATGAAGAAACCGCCTCTGACTGCCAAACACATTCAAGACAGGCTACGTTGGGCACAAGAACACATGACCTGGAAAGACGAATGGATATCGGTGTTGTTCAGTGAAGAAAAGAAATGAAACTTGGATGGTCCTGACGGGTGGGAATCATACTGGTACATGACCTACGACAGGAACCGAAGACCTTTTACTCAAGACAACAAGGAAGTAGTTGAGAATAGAAGTTCAGTTCAGTTTCTTGCTCGCGTTGAAGTCGATGCAGAATGGCCGTGGAATATCTTCTGGACAGACGAAGCGCATTTTCACATGCACGGCGCAGTGAATACACACACCTGCCGCATTTGGGAACCAGAAATTCGACAACTATTGTACACGCTAAGGGTCCCGAACTGAATGAAAGAAAAGACAATTTTTTTGGTAAATACATAACACAAAAATTTAGTGTGATGGTACGGAACCCTTGGTGCGCGAGTCCGACTCGCACTTGCTCGGTTTTTTAATTTTAACAAAAACTTGATGTTACCTAACACGTTGCTTGACCCCCTCCCCCCTATAACGCACTGTAACGTTTTACAAGACCCCCCTCCCCTCCAAACTGCGTTACGTAATACTTGAACGCCTTACACTAGACCAAAATTTCAGGAAATTTTTATTAATTATCTGATTAGAATATTTTAAAATTGTTGAAGTCACTTCTTAGATATAATATTAGATATGAATGGAAAGTTCGAGCTCTACAAAACAACTGTTTTGTGTGGTATAATTAAAGACCAAAACCTGCTGAAAGTGTTGGAGAAGATGGATTCATTGATATGATAACAAGCAGAATGCATTTAAAGAATAAATAAGATTATATATTAACAAGATTAAACAGAGTATACCCGACTTTAATGAAACTTTCACTATCGCCTAACTATTTCAGTTCATATCTTGAAAACTACTGAACCGATTTTGATGAAACTTGGATTTATCCCTAAGTTGAAAGATACTTAATCCAATTATTGCAATTCGATATCTAGTTTCTGAGAAATACGTGGACCAACATACATACTTACATACCATACACACACTTATGAAATTTGGCATACTTGTTTAGAAGCCCACAGACTAACATATATGAATATTGTGCAATTCCAACAATATTACATACATACGCATCGAATTGATAACCTCCTTTTTTTGAAGTCGGTTAAAAAAACCGACGACGTGTTTTTCCAGTGATTGGTACACACTTAACTGCCCATATCTTGAAAGCTACTGAATCGATTTTGATGAACTTGGACTGTTCCCTAAGTTGAAAGATACTTAATCCCATAAAAAAAATTACTGCAACTCGATTTCTAGTTTCTGAGAAATACGTGGACAAAAAAACATACATACATACATACATACTGTAGCGTGCAGGAAATTAAGCCCTAAGGTTCCTGACACTAAGCTTCTATTTAAAGGATGGTATTTCCCCTAAATAACTACCCCATTCGCTAGAAACAATAAGTAACAAGAAACCACACTTCCCTTAATAAATTCTCTCCGTTGCACGGTTTAATTCAGACTGGGTGAATACATTGTCCTTAAAAAGGAAAAATAATTAATCCATAAAAAAAACTTAATTGGTCAACAAATTTTGACAAATTAAGTCACGCTCATGGCTAACTTGAATTAGAGCTAAAGAATGGCGAATATGCTTAAGTCATTATGACCTGTTCTCCGCAAATGGAGAATAATGAAAAATTAAAGTAAGAAACTACCGGTTGCAAACAAAATATTTTTTTTATTGCCTACACAATAATATCTTAGATGGTATGAGGATTTCTCAATCACAGGAGAAAGGAAGGTGAATACAAAATGAAACAAGAGGACTTCGATAGACAAGGGAAGATTTGGGCGCACAACGAACTCCGGCGAGGTTGAGTTCCTGTTCCTCGATGGGGTTATATAGATCCAGGAGAGTACGTCGGCGGTGAGTTCTGGAAAATGAAGCGTCGAGACCACTGCATTAGACTACGTTCGCACTACGAAACTAGTTACAAATTGAAATCCAGTTACTGAAACTGAAACTGAAACTAGTTACTCTTTAGAGGTGGAAATCCAGTTCCAGATACAACAAATACAGCGTGCCCTGGAATGATTAATGCTTCTTCATCGTTATTTAAAGATGGCGCTTTTTGTTTTCCAAATTTAGTTTCGCCATCTTTCCACTTTTCTTGATTTGTTTGAGATTGAGAACACTGTTGTTCGGTAGCCATTGTGTATTTTTAATCCGTGATCGTATCGCTATTCGTGAAGACTTATGGGAAAACTACCCAGAAGTCTTTGCATGAACAAGCACTCTCCAGCCCCAGATCCAGTTTGAGAAACTGGGGTTGGGAACCCCAGTTCCAGAGCCGAAAGAACTAGTTCTTCTTACACCCAGTTTTGTTCGCACTTTGCTGATAAAACTAGTACCTCTGATAGTTTCTTTTGGCTAGATACATCCGCTAGGGAAACATTCAATGATTCACTACAAGAAAAAGACTAAATGACTGAGAAATGGGCTCGGGAATACTCGTTTGGAAACGAAAAAAAATAAATCTAAATGTGATTTAAGGGTGAAATTAAAAAAATAATAAATGGTACAATTAAGTTAATAACAAAACTAAAGTAATAGGAACCTCTAAGGAAACGGGGCCTTAAAGGGGGCACATGCTACGCTATTAAAATTTGATGTACACGGGAGCGCACGACATCGCAGACAAACAGAATTTTTCAGGACAAGGGGACGGAGGATACTCAGGACACACACCAGGAAGGGAAGACAAGAAAGGCTGTCATGAACGTACAAGGAGGTCCTGTAAAAGAAAAGAAAAACAAAAGAACAAATTAAAAGGAATAAACTGCTTTCTTGCTTTAGCCAATGTTTTGTACATGCCAAGATGCCCTGCTGCCGGATCCTTATGCAATGCTGTTAAGAGCCGTTGGGTAACCGTTTTAATTTCAGGTATCACCAACCTAACGTCTTCGTTAACTCTTTTGTAAAGCAGCCCCTCGTCTAAGAAATACGGCTCTTTACATTCCCTTAGAATCACTTTGGTGGCAGCACATTTAGAATACCCTTTCTTTATGGACCTAAGCAAGTCCTCGTCACCAGTCCACTGGGACACTATGGCTGCTACCTTTGGGGTTAATTCCCGTCTAAAAGCTGAACTGGTCCAGGGATAGACACCTGCAATGATGTCTGTAGGGGAGAATGGAGACAATTCCTCTTCGGGATAAACGCCGTAACAGTCACTAGTTCTCAAAGACGATACCGCCGCAAGAAACGTCTCACATGAAGCCGACAGGAAACATATCTCTCGTCCGGGACTCCAGGAAAATTGTTGGCTTGAAATAATAGCTGTCCTCTGCTCAGTGGGAGCGCTGAATTTTTCTTTCTTGGCTATCTCTTATGGCCGCTGAGACGTAAGAGTGGGAATCCGTCGACGTAGTTCTCGACGTGGCTGAGCTTAGATTTCCCTCGTCTATAACGAAGTCGTCCTCTCGCGACGTGGAAGAAACTGGCGTTGAAACCTCCTCAGACGAGCTCAGAACATGGGCATCTGGAGAAATAGCTGAAGTAGCAATATTAGACATTAACGAATAATGCTTCGCTTTGGGAAGGCTCACGCGGTGCTGTGAGTCCGTAAAACATGCGCACGCCTCTTCTCCACTTGCTTTTCTGCACGTTGGCCTCCTTAATGCGCTCGTCGTCAATTCGCCTTTCTTCACTTTTTCCTCAGAAAAAGGCGCATTGTTTAAGGGCAACCTTTCCCTTCCAATCTCGGTAGCCAATAGTGATGAGCGTGATTTCACTACCTGTGACTTTTTCACTGATAGTGATATTTCACAGGTAATCACTGCTACTCTCGAACATTCGAAACCGTTACCAATGATTTTCACAAACGCTACTCTCGAACCTGTTATCGTTACCAGTAGTGATTTTACGTGTGATTTTCACTGTTTCACGGTCAATCGAGGAAACTGATGCATGCGTTAACGATTACAACTCTTATAAACAATCAGAATGCACAGGAAAGAGAGCATTCGCTCTTTCCGTGATGTTTTCTAGCGATCGTTGATTAATTGGCCAAGCACTTCGTACTAGTGCTTGTTTCTATGTCGTTTATCGATAATATTTCGTACATAAAGTTTCGTTTCATAAAAACATAAGGAAGAGCATGTAGGCCTAAAGGCTCATGATATATTTATTTTATTTGTATCTGCAATTGATAAACAATAGATGTGATATCTAATTCTAGTGACATCTCCACGGAATACCGTGATTTCTTTACTTGTAGATATTTGTATACTCAGAGGGATAGCAACTAATTTTATTGTCTATACATTAATTATGCAGTGATCAAACACGAAACGATATATATGGGGAACCGGGAGAACTTGGTCAAATATCGATGTCATTGATAATTTTTAATTGAATTACATGTAATTAATAAATCCCAATAAGAAAAACGGGACAATCCCGCAAAACCGAGACGTCACCCTATATATACTAGCTTCAAGCAGTTTGTTAATACAATGATAAAAAGCTGAATATAAAACTGCTTTTATATCAAAAGCTGAATATAAAACTGCTTTTTGTAACAATTATATGATATAATATAGTTAACAACAGTGGCGTAGTCAAAGTGAGGAGGGGGGGGGTAAGAGCTGCACTCCTCCCGCATTTTCATTGCTTTAGGGGTCGAAAATTGCAATGAAAGAATTGTCTATGTTATTCCCCCCCCCCCCCCTCCCCGTAGGAATTTCTAGGTATGCTATTGGTTACATTGACTTGGTATATTATGCCAGGGAAATGGAAAATCAACAGAACGGAAGACTATACTTTCACAATAAAATATTGTATAATTATGTATACAAGTTCACTTCCGTTTAAAAATATAAATTACTTGTTTATTAGAATATCACCATCCACGCGCTAAGAAATTACCGTATTACTCCAATAAATTTTGTATTCAAATACACTGAGAATAATTGAAAATAAAATTACATGCGCTACAGGGTGATCCAAAAGTCATTTCGCCCAAAGATACTTTTTTCAAGTTACTGCGTGAACTGACTTTTGGATCACTCCGTATATTTCTTAGAAAAATTATGATCCCTTTATTTTATTAAGCAACTAATATTACTTATTTGACTTTAACAATGGGCGAGGTCAAAAAATGCGCGTCATTTACCTTTGCTATGCCACTGATAGTGACATATTGTTTAGGGCAAATAAGTAACACCTGTTTGCTAAATTAAATAGTAATAAACGGGCCATAATTTTTTCGAGAATTATATTATTTAATTTTCAAAATTTGAATAAACAAACTTAGTGGAGTATTTATATTTCTTAGCGGATGAAGGAGGGGGGGGGGTAAATTCACAAGTAAACAACTAATTTATTTTTTAAAGGGGAGTGAATTAATCACGATAATACAAGTTTACAAAAACTAAATAATATACTATTCTCACCAAGGCGTCATTATAGATTATATACTCTTTAATAAACTCATGTTTATACCAATCAAACAATGTTTACTTCGCCACCACGTTCTCTTTAACGATTAATAGTAGTGAATCATCATCACCGTTTGTCTAAGGAGTAGGAAAAAAACAAGTCGTGATTTCACGTTCACAGGTAAAAATCACTGATATCAAAAAGTAGCAGTCACAATTATACCAGTGAACGTAGAGTCACGACTTAACTCATCTTTTTTTTTTTTTTATAGCCAAGTCCCTTTTTCGCAGCTCCCGCTCAACCACCTTTTTTCCCTTGCGCATTTTCTCGCGCCGATCTGTCTCCTTCCTTCCGCGATCAGGGATCATATATAAACAGAGGTCTCTTGCGGAAGGCGCCATCTGTTGACATCGGATGGCGACGGACAAACTCCAGCATTATTTCTCAGCTTATTTTTATGATTGAGAATACTGAAGCCTGAAACCGTCGCAATGCTTTGTGACAGGTGTTGCTGCTGCATGACAATGCCCGTCCTCATAGTGCCCCAAAAATAAAAATTTGGAGAACACCCCTTATCGTTTTGTTTATTTTTGAGAGCAACTGAAATTCAACTCAGTCTATCGACGATATCTTTCTGAATTTTCACTATAATTGCTTGGGCTTTTTAGAAGAGTAGCTTTATACATTTGGCTAATAAATAATGCAAAAGACATTCCGTTAAATCTTGCGCATGCGCAGTTAAACATTATTTAGTAAAAATGCTCATATTTCATCAAATATTTAATGTTTTTCTATTCTGATTGCAGGGTTTTGTCTGTATTGTAGTTTGTCAAGTTTCCTGAAAATGGCATTACATTGGGTTGAAATCCCTGCATGTTATAAACAAAAAACTTATAAAGCATTTCGATTTTTTTAAAGAAACCTTTATATCTCCATGAATGTATGTGCTATTCTCATACAAATGAAGGGAGAGAGAGATAAGTAAAAGAAGCCTCATAATCATATGCTACAGCTACAACACATTTCATGCATTATTTTTTATAGGGTGATCCCAAACTTTAATTTTTTGGTTCACTTTGTTGCTGGCCCCCTATTTGGCTTCGGGACAAAACCTTCGCTGAAATATATGAGGTGTAACATGCTCTTCACACCCCTGAAGTTTCAGGATAACTAGTCAAGTATTTTTCTAGATATTCGACAAAACATCTAAAATCGAAAGTGTCCGATTACTTTTGGGTAGATAGTGTAAATACAGGTCTGCATATAATTAAACAAGTTCTGTTTTCCTGGATTTGCTTGATGCGCTATTTTGCCCTTTTTGCTCTAAACTGAAAATCTCAGAAAGAGAAGAGAATTCAACTCAAAATCAAGTTTCTGGTAGTTTTTCACGCAAAAAGTACTCCAAAGTGCTGCTTTCCTTGATTGTGCTGCTTTCCTAGTGTGTCAGGTTAGGAAATGAAAAGGTAGTTTACCTTTTGTTGCCTCTCTTCTCCGGCCTCCCAACTTCGACTTGTGATGAGCAGCTTAATACTCCAAGCAATAAAACTGATTATGCTTCGGTATATATTTACAAAAATCTATTCAATATCACAATTTAATTAATCGCCCTCGACATGGGCACTTTATGGAATCAAAAGCCTTCTGTTACGAAGTCTTCCTATAGAACAAATCGAACTCCTAGAACGACTTCTAACTTTAAAGGAAAAACAAGAAAATAAAGAAACATCTGCACCCAGAAACCATCAAGAGCGCAAGGTCGACATATGCTTAATCCTTCTTCTTACGAAACTTAAAAGCAGAGAAACCTGATCAGTCCCTTTTGAAAAACGCCAGAAAAAAGGAAAAAAAAACTCCTTCCCTGTCCGTCGTCTTGGAGAAGCTTCAGCAATGGAAGAAAAGAAAAAACTCTCATAAGGAAGCCAACAATTCGTCTGCTCCGATCTCGCAAGCGACGAGATCTCTCGCAGTTTCTGTTTCACTTTCAAGAGGCATAAGAGATCGCTAGCGATTTACAACAACAAAAAACAAACAACACACACATTTATGTCACAAACCTCTCACCTAACTAATCGAGAAAAAAAAATTGCGCCAAAATTTAAACCAACAATATTTACACCACTCACTCATGAGGAGTGCTCCAACAGCCACTAATTGCCAGACACGCAGAGTTCAGGGTTCAGGAATTCTCTCACAGTACCTCTCTGTATATCCCTGTAATTAACTCTGGGTCGTGCTCTAAGATTATATCTGAGTTCCTCCTGAGAATCATCACACATGTAGGGCTTTGGACATGGTTAACAGGAGCTCGTCGGCAAATCACTTGCAAATCTTCTTCAAAACTTTCTTCTCCCGACTCTGATGTAGAACTGTATGCTTCTGTTTCTCTCTCGATTTGAGGAGTTGGATTCCTCCCTTTCATTCGTCTCTCAATTTGAGGAGGAGTACCCACACAAGGTTTGAGTCGATCTATTTAAACTGTTTGTTCATCCCTCTTTTTTAGACCCTTAATGACATAATCCACTTGACCCACCTTACCAACAATTCGAAAAGGCCCTAAATATTTGAAACACAATTTTCTTTTCCTTCCCCCATTTCTCAATAACCAAACCATATCTCCAAATTCAAACGTCCTAAGATCCCTCTTATCATTTACTTTATCCAATTTCCTCTTCCTTTTAGAGATATCCCTTGACTTAACCACGTTCCTGACTTGATGAAGCCTTCTCACCAATTCAGATTTATATTTCTCAATATCAGTTACCCCATTCGCCTCCCTTCTGCTATCTTCCCACACTACAGGTGTCCTGGGATCATGCCCAAACAGCATAAATGAAGGAGACTCCCCCAAATTCTCATGCACACTAGTCCTAATTGAGAACAAGGCAAAGTGCAAAAATTCATCCCAATTTTTTGGGTTATTTTCACACAATAACCTGAGAGATTCCACCACCAACTGATTTGCTCGCTCCACAATTCCGTTTGAGGTGGGTCTATACGCTGAAGTGAATTTATGTACCATACCTAGGTTTTCACACACATGGTTAAACAACTCTGAATAAAAATTGCTAGGCATGGTTCTAGCATAGAAAATCAGAATTACGAAGATGGAACTTCCCTGCTAGAAGTGGTTTGGTTTGGTTTGTTTGGTATTGACATCCTTTTCAACTGCCATGGCCATTTCAGGACGGCGTTATAGGGGCCGCAAATTTTGCCTCGCAAGGGTTCTTTAACGTGCAGTCGGCAAACGACTACACGGAACCAACGGCTTTACTTCCCTTCCAAAGGAAAGGCGTGATCTCAGGATTTTCCCCCTGAAAATATCCTCGTTGTCCTCAGCCGGGGTCGAACCCGCGTCCTCGGGCATCAGAGGCGATCACGCAATCCCTGAGCCACCGAGGCCGATTGCTAGAAGTGGACCCGCGGAGAAAAGTGAAGAAGGAAAAAGGAAGTCAATTGGCGGAGCCAGTGCGCAGGTGCGCCTCAGAATCCTCCGGGCCAGAATAAAAGGAGGAGGAGGAGGAAGGGTCTGATTCTCGCCCGATAAAGGAGAAAGTGCTCTGTTCCCGTCCGGTAAAGCAGAGAGTGATTTCGGAACAGTTGGATGCTGGCGAAACAGACCCAAGATGATCGTGTAGGAGGAGAGCGTTTCCCGAACAATGGGGCGACTGAAATAAAGGCCCAGGGCTTTGCAAGAAGAATCACACTCATCAAGCTCGTTGGAAACCAGGAAAGCAGACGCACTCTGTTAGAAGAGGAGGCTCCTCACAGGACCTTCTGAGCATGAAGCCCAAGGTTCTGAGCATGAAGCCAGCGAAGAAGTGAGATTAAAATTTGGAAGTCTTTATCTAATTCACGTTCTATTAAATATACTCCGTTAGAAGCCGAGCTGGGATTCACAAGTCGCGCGGTAGCGGCCAGCAACGAGTTCACCCAGTGGGGCAGGTGCCTCGTTCATGTTCAGCAAGAATATAAGCAGAGGTTTGCAATTGACTCAGGAGAAGTTAAAGGTTCCTCGACGTCGTTACAAGCCTTCTTCAGTCTCTCCGTGCCAATCGTGGTACCCATAGTTTAGTGCTAACAATTGAGATTTAGTTTAGTTCTTTGATGAATTAATTACATGTGTCTAATTGTAGAGGAATTTTATTAATGAATCCTTCTATTATTTGCTACAGCTCACTTGTCACGCTGACAAACCTTCTTAGATCGCCACCCTCCGAGTTAGCGGTGCCTGATCCAGACGAGTGCGTATCCACTTACTGCTCACTTCACCAGACCCACTTGCATCTTGCGAATTGGCTCGTTTTGCTACAGATGACCTCGGAACCAGTCTGGGAAATAACGTTGAGTTTCCGTTGGAATCGTACCGTTTAAATGAAGGACTTATATCCGAACTGGACTGATTGATATTCATGCATCATTTATTATTCAATAATTTCTTTATTCGTGTATATTTACTTTCTAATTTCCAAAGCAATTAATTAAATTTATTCACTCTGCCATCTCTGTCTCACTCCGTCTGTTTCTCCATAAAAATACATGACACATACTTTTCAGCTAGTGGCGCTAGAAGCGCGCTTGAGGCATATACTTTTCAACTGATATAACGTAAATAATTGCGTTATAGAAGTATAGGATTAGTAATACAACAGTTTTCTATTTTTTAGTCTTAAAATAGCACACTACTAACACGAAAGTTGACATAAGGAACACTTGATTACAATAATTGCACTGTATTTTCCTGATGGCGCTAGCTGCTATTTGCGTCACTTTCTGTGCGCAGGCCTTCTATCTTCATCAGTGAAAACACAGTGCAATTATTGTAATCAAGTGTTTCTTATGTCAACTTTAGCACACTATCATTATTAACGGAAAATAAGCAGATACTGTGGAATGGAACGACCAAAAAAAGGGAAAACTTCTAATCCACAAGGAATAAAATTTCAATTTTTATTCCATGTGAATTAGAGGTTTCCCTTTTGGTTATCATTAATAAGGAAAGTCTTACTTGAGGAAATCGGTCATTGTGAAAGTTACTCGTGAAAAGCGTTATTTGAGCCAAAGAAAACCGATAGATTTCATAGATGATGATGTAAAAAAATTAAATTTCTATTCAACCGATAAAATAAAAACTTTTTAATAAGATAAATCATCAAAGAGATTGCCCATCTGGAAATAGTCAATTGTTATGAAAACATTTTTTTCTATTTTACAGTTTTTTATTCAGGTTTTTCCTTGGTGAATATTGCTTGGAAAATACGAAATAAATTATTACACTGTAGATATGTTTGAACGTTTTGCGTAATTCTCTTTGTCATATTCTTTTCTGGAATTCCCCGAATAGTAAGTCTTGTATAGGCCAACAAAACTAAGTAATGTCGCATTTTCTTAAAAGAACAAGGACTTCACTTATTTTTTTTTAATTTGTCTTTGTATTTCCTTGAAACAGTTTTTTACCTCTTCCAATTACACAGGCCTGCGAAATTGAAGTTTTTGAAAAATACAAGAGAAGTTTTCACTGATTTGTATGTTATTTGGTGTGCTGATTTCGAAAATGACCTCCATTTTTTTCCATCACGTCAGGATTTTTTGTAAAATTGATATCGATGTTTTTTGCTAAAATCATATTTGAAAAGAAATTCTCGCGAACAATTTTGAATGTATAATCTGGCAACAGTGGAACCTTTCACCCTGTTTTTCGCTGACTGATCCTAAATGTTCGGGGAAAAAGTCCACATGTGAGTGAAGGAAATATATTTTGACACTCATGGAGCAACCCAACGCTTGAAATTTGTCCTACAATTGGTTTATAGTCAGGATCCTTGTAATTACCCAGAAATTTACTGACGACATCTTTGAAGGCAATCCAAGCTTCTTTTTCCTTTGTTGTCATGCTAGTCTCAAATTCTTTAACTTTCATAAGCGTGTGGATATCCAAGTAAAATTAATTTTTCAAGAAATGCTGACATGATAGAAATTTTTCATTATTTTTTTTGAAATCAGCACCAAAAAATACATAAAGTTAAGTTATCAATTCCCTTGTATTTTTTTCATTGCAGGCCTGTATTATCAGGGTAGGCACGGCAGTGCCAACCCTATAATATGTTTAACCGAGGCCTAGTGGGAACTTTTCCATCAAAAAGTACCGTTTTCACGAAAACGCCTGAACTTTAGGGGAAACGGCCAAGGAAGCCTGTTCCTATAATTGATTAGAATAATTTGAAGAATTTTTATGGTTATTAATTAAAAATACAAAATGAATAAAAAATAAGATATAATAAACAAAAATAAATAAAAAATAATAGATAAAATCAAAATCAAAATAAAAAGCTGACGTTTCGGATAGAGACTATCCTTTATCAAAGCAAAGAGGATAATTCTCTAAAAGCAAATAAAATATTAGAGAATTATCCTGCATTTGATTTTGATTTTATCTATTATTTTTTATTTATTTTTGTTTATTATATCTTATTTTTTATTCATTTTGTATTTTTAATTAATAACGATTATTTATTGTATTCCAGGGTTCTTGTGTCATTGTAAAAGTTCCTTCTCTAAATATATATCCGTTCAAGAATTTTTATTCTAATTCGGTATACTGTAGGATTACTATAGCAAAAAGAATTTTTTAGACACTGTAAGGTCGATCTCAGGTTCTGTGTATTGCAGATAGAAACAACGTAAATACATATTCTGGGGAAGTTTTTCATGAGGATTACGATAAAAAAGTCGTTTTCAAAACTTTACAATGGTTTCCGAGATAATTGGACCCTAATTTGCATAGATATCAAATCCTGTCACATCCGAGAGATTAGTCAGAGAGAGTTCGAGTAACTTTTATTACAATCTACATGTAATATTCTGTAAAATTGCCAATTTTCGTTTTAGTCTGACTTATTCTGCCCTTTCAGGATCAACTTGAATTTTGGTCACCTGAGAAATTTCATTTTCATTAAGCATTGCCGGGGCTTTAAGATCCTGAATATTTGTAGCAATGTAGCAAAGTAATTTGCTCTAATTATTAACAATGACAAATGGGCTACTTTTTAAATTTAAGCCACTTTTGGCAAAAAATATCTCATTTTAATCAAAATGTATCCCCCCTTCTAAAAAAAAAAATGGGGGATACATGCATAGCAACTATGTAAAAAAGAAAGTACTAGTTTATAAAAAATGCCCTAAAGGGCAATGAAAAAAGTTTATACAATGAAATTTGTTTTAGTTTGTCCATGGAAAAAGTACGCAAGCGTGGAAAAGGAGGAGACAGGCAGCACTCTACCTGGCAAAAGTTTGTTCTATTCTGTACTGTTTTTTCATATTATCGACCCCCATTTTAATCCCTTTGAACCTGTACAATAAAACAACATATTATTTTGTGCTTAGCTTATTTCAGTGAAATACTTGCATACATCAAAAATCAATTATGCATGCAATGTTCATAGAAAAGCAATTGCGCATGCAATGCTATGCAAAACTACTGTAATGCATAAAAATTTTGAACATAGCCAGGTGTCATTTACTGTACGAGCTGCTAAGAGATAGGTAGAAAGTGAAGGAACACTCTCAGTCAGTTTAGCAGCATTCTATATTGAAACAATGTCAGAAAAATGCGTTTAATTTGAAAACAAACATTTGCATACTGTGTAGTGGGTACACTAATTTTGTTTTGTGAACCAGTACTTTAACTTGAATGATTAGCTACAGTATGCCTTGAACGAATTTTAGCTTACAAAAACAATTTAGGCTACAGTAAGTATTACAATTTAGAAAGCGAAGTTAATTTTCTAACATGATGGTGCATCAAAGGCGCTTGGGATCATTTTTTTTTAAATTGCAATTTTGTAAGCTAAAAATTAGTTTCTGGCATGCTATAGGAAATTGTTTAACTTAAAACTCATATGAATTCGCAGAAGGTAGTAGTGTTGTGAGGAAAATAATTCTTTGTATTATTCGTTGTGAATGGCATGCACACAAATATGCCAAATTAGCCCAATAAACATTATGAAGCACTAACTTTATACTGGATTCTGAAGCTTTAGGTAATGCACGGCATAACGGCAGTGTCTTATGTATTGATCACTGTTGTAAGCTGAGCACAAAATAATATGACGTTTTATAGTACAGGTTCAAGGGGTTTAAAATGGGGATCGATAATATGAAAAAACAGAACAGAACAAACTTTTGACAGGTAGAACGCTGCTTGTCGTCTCCTTTTCCATGCTTGCGTACTTTTTCCATGGACAAACTAAAACAAATTTCATATTATAAACTTTTTTCATTGCCCTTTAGGGCATTTTTTATAAACTAGTCTGTAATATGTTTAATCATGAATTTTTAAAACTTTTATATCACTTAGTGCCGATCAATGGAAATACGTTTTTGACGGAGAGCGGTTTTCGATTTAAAAAAAAAAATAAGCGGGGGAGGGGAGCAAGGAAATACGTACAATTATTAAGAAATTAGTCCTACTAGCAATATTAATTCGACGTTAAAGGTTTGAGAACTTTTAGTTTAATATAATCCCTAAAAGTTACTGATAGCAAAAGAAATTCATTATTCGGAAAAAAAAACTAGTAATGACAATCTCCAGTGAATTGTTTTCTTAACAGACTGGAAAGTTTAACTTTTTTTTCTTCTTTTGGTTACTTCGATTGTTTCCAAGGCTATTCAGGTTAAGTTTTTAAAAAAGTTATTGATAAGTTTCCCATTGACTGAAATTCCGTCTAAAAGTAGCCGTCCTTCAGTGGGAGCGCGACCATTTATCTAATTGGACGGTGAAAACGTGCAAAACCACAAATTAAAAGGCACAACGAGAAACTTTTTTCTAGTAGCACAAAGAATAAATTAGTTTGACATTGACAAAGCATGTTTATCCATAACAGAGTAATAATGATAGTGAATTCCGGAACTTCAGTTGTTGTGTTTACCGCACTGAAAATTTTAATAAAAGATCCAAAATGAAAATGATCGTGGTCTATTTTCAGCGAATACTAAATTTTTTGTCTTCTGCATCTTATTTCATTATTGCATTCATTTCTTAAAAATTTTATTTTTATTTTTTCAATTTCTATTAGAATAATGTTGGGCGTGATGCTGACGACGTCGTTTCTCTCCATGTGGATCAACAACACGGCCACGACCGCCATGATGGTGCCTATTGTAGACGCCGTCATGCAGCAGTTGTACAGCAACATAGGAGGAGTGGATAATGCTGGCTGTGAGAGCTTCAATTTTCATTTATTAAGTGAACTGAACATTATCTATAAAGGTAATTAGCTTATGGGTTCATTTCAGTTGCTGGTGACGATATTCCAAAGACGGGTAATCCCGAAGACCCTATAAAAGACCGACCGAGTACAATTGATAGGTTCATATTTTGTTGATCGTTTTCGTCTTTTCTTTAGAATGCTATATTTCTTTTTCTAATTTTTTTTTTTCAGTTTGTTTTAAAAATAAGTTTTGAACGGAAGATCTGAAGCCTTTACGATCGTGTGGCAAACTTTTTTTAGTTTCTGACACGCTTTTCGCGAAGATCAAAGCCTTTATAATATGTCAACTATTTTGCCTTATTGAAGTCGACTCCTTTAATATGGATAATATTAATTTGCTGGGACCACTGTTATGAGCTTCAAAATTTATATTCTTTCATGAATCGTAATTGAATAAGAGATGAATGAGGATAAGAGAGGATGGATAAAAGTTAAAAACCAAGCGACTGTATGCTTAGTTTAATGTTACAAGACGATGAAATAAATTAAAATAACTTGAGAAAGTACTGCAATAATTGGTTAAATAACGACTATACTCGTGGGAGAATTGTATTCGGAAATTTTCTTTTCTTTTTCACTACTTTGTTTCAATTCTGGTTCATCGTTGCCAGACGGTCATTATTATTTGTTCAATCAGAATGAAGTATTATGAGAACAAAAAATGAGCGATTTAGTATTAAGACAGGGTAATGAAGCAAAAAATAAATAAAAATATCATTTCCTTTATGGTTTTTATAAAAATGAAAGTGACCGAAAATTACGTAAGCATTATGAAAGATAGAATGGGGTTATGACAATGGCATTCATGGCAAAATTTTATATAATTACTTCAAAAACAAAACAATTAATATTGGATGGAATTAAAATATGCTAACCAATTCATAAATTTGGAAAAAGTTTTTTTTAACATTTTCTGTGCCATTTGTGACTTTTCTTCTGTAATAGTTGAATAGAATTTCATGCCCACAAACATAGTTCAATGAACTGCCACAGAAAACATTTTATATATTATCCAATGGATTAATTATTACGTTGAATAAATAACGCGTATAACCAAACTATTCGATACTAAAGAATTTCACTTAGTTTCCGTTAAATTTTAAAATCAAATGTTATCTGTGGCTGAAACTGCTCATAGGTATTGAATACTATCTAAATAAATTTTTTATTTTTTTGTTTTGTTTTGTTTTTTTAAATCTAAAAAGCTAGATTAGTAAGATTTGCATTAATTGGATGTAACTCGTTTAGAGGTGAAGGCAAATGAAGCAGAAAAGTAAGTGATTTTTGTGTAATTTTTTATCCTATCTCTGCCTACACATACTGGCACACAAAAAATAATAAATTATAATCTATAGTTCATGTTGAGTGATCGTCATTATAGCCGATACGCTCGACATGAACGATTTTTGGGCAGTTAACCCACATTAACCCCGCCGAAAAATTGAGAGGAAACTGTCGACCTATTTCTCCAATATTTCAAATTACATGAATGGAGACAATTTAAAATTTTATATTTTTTATTTATATGAACACTTTTTTCTTTACATGCAGAATCGTACTCTTTATTATTCTTATTTTTTTAAATGTTTGGGTTTTTTTTTATTTTTATGTCTTAGTTCTTCGTTTCGTCGAGAGATGTCGCTGCGTCGTCTGCGTGTTGGCCTGTTCCTGTCGGTAGCGTACGCTTCCAACATCGGCGGCACGGGGGCCTTAAATGGCACTGGCCCAAACCTCGTCCTCAAGGGCGTCGTCGAACAGTTAAGTAGAGCGAGAAAAGAAATAAAAAAAATTCAAAAAAGCTCCACGAGCAGCATTAAAATTGTCTACGAAAATAAAGTTGTTAAAAAAATTTTTCACTTGCCGACCTTTGGAGATCAGACATTTTGTCTGGAAAGGTTTTCGCGTATAATTTTCTTTAACGGAAAAATTTTTTAAATGGTTGAATCCTAATTATTTGTAAAATATTGACTCAGATCTAACGCAAAATGATAACGACGAATAAACGTTTAAAAATCGCAAAAAAGTAAAAATCTCTGTAAGAGATGCTTGGGTAGCTAGAATTTTTGTTGATGGGCGGGGGTTAAGTGAAATACATATGTCAGAAAATTACGTGACAAAAGTGCACCAAATACATGCACCAGCTCCATCTCTGCAAAACAGAGTCAATACCAATATTCCAAAGTTTTGTCCATTTACATCTTATTTGACCAGTAATCAAGTATTTGCGTATAAATTTACATGCACTTGATTTAGAAGGGGACAACTGCCCCCCTCCCTCCCCATATAAGGGCCATGAAGAATCTCCTATAACAGTATAGACGCAATGTGACTCTTAAAATGTAAAATAATCGAAACGGTAGATCATTATATTAAACTTTATTTTAAATAAATTCAAGGAAAGGCAGCGGCTCATTTTAATTCAGTGTGAATAGGAAAGAAACCGATATCGCTATATTGGAAATGATATTGTCCTCTGAGATTTCCTTCCCGAGCACTTCTGATAATGTCGATTTTGATTCCTATTGCATCACGCGTCCGACTCTGGTGGCCAAGGGCATTAGGAATTGGACAAGATCACGATAGATGGATAAGAAATGAATTCAACACTTTTTTTTACTTTTTTTAACTACACACCCTCTACATTCATTGGGTATTTTGTGTACCTCTTATAGAGAGCAAAATCTATAAGGCAAAAGCTTCAGATTTCATGGAGAGTGGAGATCATTTATTCGTAAATGTATTCTATGTCCATAACTCTCTCTAGCTATTGTGGAAAAGAATTATTTCAATTTAACTTGTAATAAAAATTTGTTAGAGCTTTAAAAATTGAATGTGGAGAGAAGTCATATTTAATAAATATTTTTTTAATAATGTGGACTTAAATCTATCCTGCGCCTTTGAACTCCACGAAAGATTGAACCAAAATAATTCATAATAAATTATATATCAACGGGATGTTGTAAACCAGTTAATAGAGTTTGTTATTATAGTTTAGAGGTGAAGTAAATTTTTTATTCAAGACAAAAATTAAATCTTGTCTTAGACAACTCGCAAAAACTTGAATGTCATGTCCGATTTCTTTTTTAATGCATACATTCGTAATCTTACTTTTTTTATACATGTGCAAATAAACATCTTTTCAGGCTAAAAAAAAAAATGGAATTGAAATATTATTTAGCCCTTAATTTTACAATATAATTTTCTGACTATTACTATGCTTTAAATTCGTGGTTGAACATTTAGTATTTCGTCATGAATTCTAAAGACCTAGAAACTCAATTAGTTTTTAACATTTTTTAAACGCAATACTTTTATTGCATTTGAAAATGATGATTTCTTAAGTATCATACACGTTAATTTTAGAACTGTGATTTTCCCTTGCAAATTGTCTTAATTTAAAAAAATTGATCTCAAGCAGATATCTGAAAGCATCTGTTATTAAAATAATGATGTCGACGTAAAAATTTCAAACTGTAGAAACGGAAGAAATTTCATTGATGTTTATTAATCTATTAAAAAAACTCATTTCGAAAGAATATTTATTCTATAAGATATAAATAAACGAGGGGGAAAACAGACGGTCATAAATATTAACACAAATAAGAGGTTTTCCCCTTCCTTCTCAGTTTCAGTGGACAGACCAATGATCTTAGAATTAGTTTATATTTCATTTACTTAATAAGAAGAGCTAAAAATAAAACTGGGAGATCCGGAGAAGCACGGAACAATAGACGGAAAACCCATTCAGGAAGAAGAAAACAACAGTTTCAATATAAATAACGTCAACGGTTCTCCTTCTGACGTAAATAGAATTTCTATAAATTAAAAAATAATAAAAATAGGTTAACTTATGACGTCCTTCAAATTGACCTCTGGCTATGTCCATCTTCCACACCAATTACACTTTGCTCTCAGATTTGTCTTCTGCTTTCTCTCTGTCTTATTCGTTCGCCATTGCTTTCTTAATCTTTTATTTTTTTATTTATTTATTTTTTTCATTTTCTTCATTTTTTAAGAAAGAGATGAAATCCTGTATTATCTGCGCTACTCTTTAACACTTGAGCGATCGACATATATAATTGTCTATCGCAGCGTTTCCACAGTCAGGGATTCACACAACTCAAATCTTTGTGAAAAGGGTTCGTGAGCCAAAAAAGTTTGTGAAAATACTTGGGAACCACTGGTCTATCGTATTCCACCAATATATACAGTCTATCTAGAAAGTTATAATATTGAAATTAATTAGACGTACTTTCATTTAAACAAAATAATTATAAATAAACTAACTGCTCAAAATTGGATTTTATTAGCTTTATAGAAACACAGTTTTTCCTAAATAGTAATACATATAAAAATAAAGAACTATCCGTTTTTTTTTAATTATTTTGCAGTAATTCCTCATGCCCGTTATTATAATAGTTTAAATAAAAGTGGAATTTATTTTTTGTTGTTATTTTTAAAAGTGTGACTGTAGTAAGTTTGTTTAAATAGTCATCATGGGGAAAAAGAGTCAGCTATCTTCTGATCAAAAAAACAAAATCATAAGCTTTTTATGAAACTGGAATGACACAAACCCAAATTGCTCATAAAATGCCATGTTGTCAAGGAGCTGTGCTTACTGTTATTAGAAGATTTAAACAATGTGGATCAGCAGAAGTGAAACCTGGTAGTGGAAGGCCCAAAAAAGCTAACAAAAGAGACATAAACACTTTAAAACGACTGGTAACAAAAGCAGAGGATCTTCTATTCGTGACTTAACAGCAGCCGTTTCTCATGTTACGAAAAAAATTATTTGCAAGACAACCGTCCATAATTACTTTAAAAAACCTGGGATTCCGATCAGTTCACCGTAAAAAAAAACAACCATTCTTGACAAAGCTACAAAAGCAAAAACGAATGGAAGGGGCCAAAAATACGTCCAATTTTCAATGGACGATTGGAAAAAAGTAATCTTCACTGATGAGACAATTATTACTATCTCTGTCGATGAAGGTGGACGAACTGTGTGGAAACGAAATTCAAAAACTAACATACCCGAACTGTAAAGCATCCGAGAAACTCATGATCTGGGGATGGTTTCCTCAAATAGGTGTGGGAAAAGTTTGCATCATTAATGAAACGTTAATGCAGTTGTTTATAAAGAAATCTTGGAAGATCAATTTGAAGAAGAGTACATCCTTCAACAAGACATACAGCAAAGACAGTTAAAGAATGGATGAAAGAGCATGCAATAGAAGCAATGAATTGGCCAGGTAATTCACCAGACATGAATCCAATTGAAAATCTGTGGCATTTAATGAAAATTCAAATCGAAAAAATGCGACCTACAACATAAAGCAGTTAATTGATGACATAAAAAATGTGTGGAAAAATATTAGTGTAGAATTGTTAAAAGTTAGTAGAAAGTATTCCAAAAAGAATTTGTGCATTATTGAAACATCGAGGCGATGTAGCAAAATATTAATTTCATGTATTATAAACTTTATGGACAGTTTTATCAATATTATAAACTTTCTGGACACATTTCATTTTACAAAATAATTATTAAAATAATTATAAACAAGGGATAGCTGTTTATTTTTACAAGTACTCGTATTACTATTTATGAAACTGTGTTTCTATAAAGCTAATAAAATCCAATTTTGAGCAGTTAGTTTATTTATAATTATTTTGAATTAAATGAAAGCACATCTAATTTATTTCAATATTATAAACTTTTTGGACAGACTGTAGTGGAATATTCAATTTAAATGCAATTTATCATGGGCGAGATATGATAAACTATCCATATATTTACTTGGGTCTTCGTCCTTATTCGTTCTCCAAAAACGCGCTTATGACGAGATTTGGTTTTCAAAATGATATAGTTTTCATAGATGCTATGCAGTCTTATAAGAATCATGCAAAGTCTGAATCACTTAGTTTTAACCTTATACACGCCCATCAGGAAACCGATTCTCTTATGTTTCTCCATCCTACATAGTTTCCATATTTAAAAAGTATATACATTCATTTATATATATAAAAAAAAAAAAGATTTTTTTTCCCTCCTTCCAAGTACTTTCCTCTCCCTCTGATTTTTTTTCTTTTTTTAATTTTTCTAATTCAGTGAGGAAGGTGGATTACCTTGAGTCGGGGCGATTAGAAGAGCCTGCCATTCCCGTCTCGTATTTCCGTGAAACTCAGTATTAACTTCTTAATGAAAATTGATAGTTGAGCCTTTTTTTCTCCCGAATAAATTAAAGGCTACTATAAAAAAAAAAGTCGGTTGCATCATTTTACTGTTAACTTGCCTCAGAATTTCTCCGAATGAAGGCTAAAAGTAAAATTTACTGAGAAAGAGTTATTTCAGGGTGAACATACCTTCGTGCTCAGAACTGCTATGTAATATACAAATTTTTAAGTAGGCGTTTTGATGAGAAATGGAAGAAAATTTTATTGGTTTACAAGGAAATAAGCAAATATATTAGAGGAACTTGTGCGTTAATAAAAAATTAAGAGTTGAGGAGGGACTTCAATTGCCATGTTTGAGCTGTTACTGTGGCAAAGTAACACACACGTAGATCAGCAAGTCCAGGGAATATATATAGTTTGGATGGAATAGTCGGAGCCCTCCCAGTTATTATAAAAACAATTATTTTTAAAAATAACTAAAAAAGCATGATCATTGAAGTCCCTTTTTTTATAACCCACCCTAAACTAATTATAAAAAATAAACATCTAAAACTATTAAGACTGTTTTTTAAGTATTTAAACAGTTCAGAATCGATTCGAAGTTATAAATTTTGATTTTAGCAAATATATATCGATTAACATTACGATTGAGAACAAGTTCGACATTGTATAAAATGTTTTAATTGTAAGTAATGTCATTTTGGAATGGTTTTAATTTAATTTCATAAATATTAAAAACAGTAGAAGAAACATTAGAGATAACCTCCTTTTTAATAGCCTGTCGGAGCTCCTCTACAGCAGAAAACACTCTAATGTCGGAGTTTTGCCATGAAATGCTTATTCAACCATTGTTGACGACTCCGTTTTTTGACGTTGGTCCTAGATGTTTCATCCAATGATTTCCTACAGAGACCCAATGAGGTTTAAATCCCGTAAACTAGTGGACACCGGAAGATCCTGAACTCAGATGAGCCATGACTCAGTGGCAGCAGCCTAGTGGGGAGGTGATTATCCTGTTGAAACAGAAGGTGTATGAAAGCCGTGAAGAGGTGTAAGTGATCAGCCATCTGATTCTAATATACTGACTCTCACAGTAATAAGCCTAATGTTCCCATGAAAAATTCCCAATCCATCATAGAGCTTAAACCCTCCGGCCTGACAGGATGGAGCCATAACTTCATGTTGTCTATCCCACATCCTCGCATCAGCTCAGTAAAATGATTTGTCTGCCTCAGCGCCACTCTATAGAAGTGAAATTTTGATATATTCTAGGATAAGCAGCCTGCGCCTTTCTGATCGCTTGCTGACACTGCTTGAGGTTTCTACGTGAAACTGGATACAATCTGTGATGCTGTTACACTCTGAATGGTCTGTATGAACCCTAGACAATTTATGGCAACCGTCACCATCAATGATATGTTGGCGGCTATCGTTTGCTCGCAGGGTAGCTCCTATGTGCGCCGTTGTATATTCGCCGTTTATCTTTGTTTAGATATCTTCCAGAGCTCTAGAGTTATTACAACTTAGGCCATCAAATGATCCCCTCTCGCTCCAACTATACGTTTATTATAGAGATCGCTAAGGTCACCCAATTATTCATGGTCGGCGATTCCAAATCACTTACAGCAGTCTTAGATGGCCTTCTATTTGTCGTACGTGTTTCGTCTGGATATGGTTCCACTCTGCGCGCTCTTTCTATCACCACATCTCTAATGTTTTTTCCACTGAATATATGTTGTGAGTATGGTATAGTTTCTAATAGTATTGTTTTTTCTTTGTGTGAAGGCGTTATGGCGTTAACACGGGATTGAATTTTGCCACGTGGTTCCTTTTCTGCTTCCCTTTGATGGTTGTCTGCATTTTCCTTGCCTGGCTTTGGCTGCAGACAGTCTTCGTCGGGAGAATCAACTGTAAACAGTAATATATTTTAAACCCTTTTCTTTTACTTTTTATGTCTTAAAAGAAATATCATTATTAAGGAAATAGATTGGTTCATCGTGTAGGATCGTATCATCATCGAAGATTGAGAAACTTAAGACACACGCAAGTTCATAGACTATCTTAAAACGACGGATCAATTTCCATATGAGGGAATTCATATCACAGCGTAGGAAGGTCATTGAGTCCATTCTTTTGGCTTTAAAAACTGTACATAGTGTCCTATTATATAATGCTTGAAACCTTTCTAGACGAATTACCACGTTATTTGTAGACGAATTACATCTAGAAGAATTGCATTGAGATGATTGACGATATAATAATCATTAGACACATTTCTTGAAATGAAAAGAACGCAACCACTTTACCAAAGGACAACTGCGTTGAAGAAACACTATGACGACATCCATCTGTTCGCTTAAACAAAAATGGATATCAAAACTGAAACCCAGGGTTTTAATGTTTTAAATTTCATTCCTTTATTCAACTTTGCCACGACGTGCGTCTATTCATCTCATTTAATTATATCCTCCTGTTCAATCTAGGCATTAATGATGTCAAAATCTTTCCATTAAGATGTATAAATAAACCATTATTGTAGGCATAGCTTTATATTTCATGTTTAAGTTAATGTCATACAAGATCTCGTAGTATCCTGAGATCACGCACTTCCTTCGGAAGGGAAGTGATGCCGTTGGTCCCGTGTAGTCGTTTGCCGGCTGCACGTTAAAGAACCCTTGCGAGGCAAAATTTGCGGCCCCTATAACGCCGTCCTGAAATGGCCATAGCAGTTGAAAAGGACGTTAATACCAAATAAACCAAACCAAACCAAGATCTCGTAGCAACGGCAAACAAGAGAGTACCTACCTGAAGCCCAGTAAGACAACAAGCTCAGAAGCTCTCATAGTATCAAACACAACGTTGTTGCGATAAATGATCCTTCAGAAAGGATCCTTGACGGGAACCGATATCGGAGAAGGCCTCGAAGTCGGCGGTCACTTGTTTTCTAGGTACAGAATCAAAGAATTGGCAACGTCAGTTTGTGCCATTATGAGCCGTGATTTATCACAGAACAAATGAAGTTTTACTGTACCCTATGTTGTCAGGAGTATCCGATACATGCACATAAAGAAACAACGCTTTATTATGACGTGACTAATATTTCGTTGGACCTCCTTTCGCTGCAGTAACAACGTGCACTCTGCTGGAGAAACTTTCGACTAGTTTTTGATAAGTTTCTGCAGGAATTGCGTGGATAAGCTTCTACACTCCTTCCTAAGTGCGTTGGCGAGGTCAGCAGTAGATCTTGGCGGATTCTGTCTGGCCCGCAAATGACGTTCCAAATCATCCCAAAGAGCTTCAATTGGATTAGGTCCGGGTTCTGAGCGGGTTATATCATTTCTTCAACATCCATGTCATGGCACCATTCTTGTAGGCATCTCATTTTGTGAGCTAGGGTATTATCATGTTGAAATAGATAAGGGCCTTCCCCAATTGCTCCCACAATGTTGGAAGTACTGAATTGTCCAGAATGTCTGTAGCTTATAACGCTCTCCTTCACTGGAAGCAAGAGATCCAGCCTTAACCATGAGAAGCATCCCCAGACCATGATGCCTCTGATACCAACCTTCACAGTGGACACAACGCATTCGCGCAGGAACCGTTCCCCAGCTCAGACCAGACCCGAACTCTTCCATCGAACTGCCAGATGGTGTAACGTGATCCGTCACTCCAAAGAACGCGTTTCCACTGATCCGAAGCCCAGTTGCGTGGAGATTTGCACCACCCCAACCGACGCTTGGCATTGATGTTACTGATGTTGGGCTTGTGTGCTGCTGCACGACCGTGGTAGTTGTCAGGAGTCAGAGTTTACAGATTTTCATTGGATTTGTAGTTTAAAGCAACTACCTTATATTGCCAGAAGTATCCGGTCAAAGGCGACCACTCGTATATATTTCTGAATTAACTTTGTAATCGGAGAAAGTATTGTGCTTGGGCGATAGTTCGCGATACACGGTAATCGATGAAACCTTAATTTATTCAATAAATTTCCTATTTGCAAATTGATTGAGCATCCGAGAGCAGCACAACACGGTATTTTTGTTCATTAAATTGTTCGTTGTTTACTACTCTCTGCCTCAGACAACTCTATGGTCGGAAGTGAGGGAAAGCACAGGAAATGGTAGTAAATTACAGCATATGCATTCCTACTTCTTGCACACCCCGTCCATACGAAAATACTTGATTGACCTGTGCTAAAGATTGGCTTGAGCGCTTCCAAAAGGGGAACTGACTGTTAATTTGAAGCCAGGACAGATAAACTGTATGATCACCGAAGTTTCTAGCGGAAGCTGGTGGTCTTATTCCTGAACACAGAAGAGTCGAGGTGGAAGCACTTGTCAACACTTGGAAGATTTTCGCTCAATGCCTGCCGCACAACTTGGAATCTGTGCGGAGTAATATTTGCAATGGGCATTTTCCTTGGAACGAAAAAAATAAATTACCATTACTACTATTATTTACAAAAATTTATATTGAAATTTGCACTAAAGAATTAAAAAAGAATTTTACAAAGGATTTTGAAATTGCAATTAGTATATGAACTTGAAAGAAACTGTCAATCTTGACAATGTACTCCAGTTTCTTGAAAACGTATTTAATTTTTTATACATTTTGTCAGAATTCATTATTTTTCGGTTAATGCTTTGTAATCTTGTCTTTTGGAAAGAGCAACCGAAGATGACGGAAACACGCAAGCCATTCGGCAAGTGATCCGAGAGAAATATGAAAAACTTGGACCGATCAAGTTAGTGCCTATTTCATATCAACTCGTTGACATATTCATAGCATTATGTAACACAATGTTTGTTCCATATAATTAGTGTAATTTACTATATCTTATCCCACCTTGAAAAAGATAGTGACTTCACGAAAAGATATCTGGTCAATAGCGTATCCTTCCACCATTAGATATTAAATAAGATCACCATCCTATTTTTCGAATAATCTCGATGAAAAATATTCCCTTTTTTTAAAATTTCATCAGATTCTTTTTCTACCATAAGATTTTCTTATATCACGGTAAAATTACGATTGCAGCAAAACTTTCAAAGTTCATGCGTGAAAGCTTGTTGAGGAAAAAGTCCCTCTTCTCGCGGACAAATTACAACCGTTTCACTCGTGACGTCACTCTTTTATATAACAAGGCCAACCGGATTACCTCGTTGGCCTTGTTTTTTTAACTATTTATGCCAACAAAAAATATAGAAAATAGCTATTTTTAAATTCAGCTAATTCCAATGAAAAACATCGTCTTTTTGGACACAGAGTCAGAAAGCAATAATCTACGAATCAAAATTGAAAAGTACAGGTTGACCATTTCATCATGCAACTAGGCATTCTATATATTAGAAGATTACATTCGTTTGTTGTAAAGGGCTAAAGTGTTTGGCATGCTGGTTCATGGCATTACAACGTTCCCGAGTTAGGTGGCGCACGGGTGTGGTTAGTTGAGTGAAAGACCTGCCAGAAGAACGTTCTCTATAAGAGAAATTGTCTATCAACCTCATGACGAATGTATCAAACCTCAGGTGGCATCAAACATGAAGTTGAGAGTGGACATTTCGAACAATTACTGTAAAGGAATATTGGAAATATGACATTAGTTGTTATTTGTAGGCCTATTTCTTTTTCCTATTAAACAATGATATTGAACACATGAATAACGCCGGGTTGCGTGATGAAGTGATCACCTAGTATTTATATGCACCAATCTTATATACAAAAATGGTTCAAAAGATTTAAAATTGAGTAATTTTTCGAAATTTATGATTATACAGGGTGATTACAAAAGAACTTCACACTTTTAAAAATTTATTACATCAAAGCTATTCAGAATATAGACACACCACATACGGATTCTTAAAGAAAAACTCTTGAAGTTTATTGTGACACAGTTAAAGATGTTCAATATGCCCCCCTGTAATCGAATTCGTCCCAAACCCGCATTAACATGTCTCCATCAATCCCACGTATCGCTACTGTAATGCGTTCTTTCAGCTCGTCTAGGTCACGGGGAAGGGGTAGGGTGAAGACCTTGTCCTTTACACACTCCCATAAAAGAAATCACAGCGGCGGCGGCGGATTGGTCGAGCAAACAATAACCTGGAACTTGCAAAGTGGCCATCGCGGAGCCCCGACCTCACACCTTGTTCCAAGTCCAATACAGGGTGGTCCATAAGTCTGTCCCCCCCCCCCTTTTATTTTTTGAACCGAAGCGGATATGTCAATTTTGATGAATCCAATGAATAGGAAGTTGTGGGTGGCCTATCCCATGGTGCACTTTTCATCATCCCAAATATGCAAATTAGGACACATTCAAAATTTATCTCAAAAACCGTAAGGGATAGAGAAAAAAAAAACAATTGCAAACTTGTTCAGCATAAAAAAACAAACACAACAAAAAAAAATCATCCAAATCGGACCAACCAATCACCCACAATCAGAAGATCATGTTGACCATTTCCGGAACATTGTAGCTTGCCATCCTGGAATTGTTCTGTCTTCTGTGTGCTGAAACATGCCTTTTATTTGCTTTTCCGCATGAAAGTGAATGCGAGTATGGTAATTTATGTTAAGTTTTTGATTTGCATGCTTTACATGGCGGAAATATCAACATTCAATTTTCCTTGTGCAGTGTGACTGTTTGTAAGCTACAAACAGTCACCGCGTGATTGTGGGTGATTGGTTGGTCCGATTTGGATGGTTTTTTTTTTTGTTTTGTTTGTTCTTTTATGCTGAACAAGTTTGCAACTGGGTTTTTTTCCTCTATCCCTTACGGTTTTTGAGATAAATTTTGAATGTGTCCTAATTTGCATATTTGGGATGATGAAAAGTGCACCATGGGATAGGCCACCCACAACTTCCTATTCATTGGATTCATCAAAATTGACATCGGTTTCGGTTCAAAAAATAAAAGGGGGGGGGGCCAGGCTTATGGACCATCCTGTATATCTTCTTGGAAACGTTCGCCTTGCTCTTCTGAATATGTTCCCATATTCCTCTTGAATTTATCTTTGATAAACTCTGCAACCCATGTTGTCGTAGTTCTTCACCAGAATCTGAAGCACCTCCGTATAGTTTTTGGCCTTGTGATTGCCCAGAAAGCCCCTAACAACTTTTTTCTTAGTAAGCTTTTTGGAGAATTCCTTTCATTTCAGAATCTTCTTCTCTGTAATCGACAAAGACATTGACTTCGACCTTTACCTCTGTTAGCAAAGAATAGTCTTGAAGGCTACCGACTCCTTATCTAAAGCTGCGACAAAACGTTTCTTAAAGCCGCAGACATATCAGAATAGGTACCCATTTAGATTGCTGGAACTAAGCTGATGTATCCACTTAGGTAGCTGGAAGTAAACTAATTTGTGAATCCTGTATTTATACAAATATTATACTTATAATCGGAAAATTTCCAAGCTTTAGAACGTTCTCTAAAGTAGAAATTACTAATTGGAAATTAAACAAAAACCCTAAAGATTGAAATGGACAAAAAATTAAAAGCAAAAATAAAATAAAATAAACTTAAAGGCCAATAAATGAGCAGGATCTAATATCATGATATTAATAATAACTGATATTATTCCAAATTACTTCAAGTTTACTCATCATTGAATCTGTCTGGAATGTTCAATAAGCTAAGTTTGTGGGAATGATAGCTATTTTCCATACTTAAACTTTTGAGGCAATTAGGAAATAACAATAATTAGCCAGAAACAATAAAAAAAATCTCGTTATGACTTTAATGCATGTTAAGGATTAATTGATATTGCCATAAGCTTTAAAATACCTCATCTACGATTGCCCTATTTTAGACCAAAGGAATGTCACAAGAGTAGAATAAAAATATATACCATCTTTATGAACATAACAACACTGGATTTCTTCTTTTCAACAGTGAAAGTTACGAATATATAACAGAATGCTCTGAATGTTTATCGAATAGTGTATTCTCGACTATCCCGTACTGCTCGACATTCTCATCGACAATAATCTATTTCATTACAACGAAAATATACCATTAATATATCACCGGCATGGTACCATAAACAATCTAAAATAAATTATCGTAATAATTTTGGAGATTAAGATCAGTGTACAATTGAATTTTCAGTAAAATATCAACACCTCACTCACATGCTCAGAATTCCCCTTTGTACGCGACATTAAGCAGATCATCAGCGCTCATGATTCAAGTAGCCAAATTTGATATGATTTTATTACATTTTTATAAGCACAATGAAATTATTAATTTATAGCAAGCAAGCACTTTAAAATTAAGCATCAACTCATTTTGAAAATAAACTATAACCGTGCAATGTGTGCATTCATTTGATTGAGCACAACTCTTTCGATTGCAAAATGTCTGTCCTTAATTTCTTCCTTTGCTGTTACTTTTAAGGAATTAATGATTCTCTTCTTTCGAAAGAGAGTCAGCCTACTTCAAACCAACTTACGACGAAACTTGCTCGTTATGATTGACGAGAATAAATTTAAATTTGTCGAACTCTATGGAGCAGATATTGCCATTCTAACTGTACAAGAATGTTTTTAAACGTGTACATGCAGTTGCAAATACAATACATTCAAATTGAATTATCTCAAGCACACGAAGACTCTTACCCTTTAATAAAGAAATTTCCATTAAGGAAGAAATTAATTTAATTACACGTTATTTCAAAATACGTGCTCTTAGGAGTTCTTTGAACAGTCATAATTCCTTTCTTCCATAAAAGCAATTAAGTCTCGTTTATTAATGACGTTAATGCAGTTATGAAAAATCTATCTCTTTAATAGCATTTAAAAATGAAAAAAAATATTGAAATAAGCGAAAAATACTCAAGACCTTTAATGATTAATAATTATAATTAATTACTGAGAAAATGGATTTTCGATTTTAATTAATTAACAAGTAAATGCATGACTTCTTTTAAAGAAGTATATACCTACATTACAGCACATTTCAGAGAAATTCGATTTGAAAATGTGAATGAGATTGCAAATATTAATGCAACTTAATCCTGTAATTGAAATTTTCAATGGGGTAGATTCCCATCGACAGCGTTCAGACTGCTTTATATGAAATATCGGTTTCTTTAAAGAGTAGAATGAAATAAATCTGATATCAGTAAATTGCTTCTATTCGTATGTAATAAAAATATACGCTACGCTGACTTCTTCACTACGCTTTTGAATTAAATTGATTTATAACGTTCTCGAAACTGTGTAGAGCCCACGAAATTAAGAATTTTAAGAATTAGGAGTTTAAGAAAATGTGTCAGCAGAATTGTTTAGCTGATGAATTTGTGGCTGTTCGACTATTGAACTAGCTTAAAAAATTAATCCGTTAATTTACTCATTTGTGATTCTGTGGCTGGTCTTAATATACTCATTTGTGATTCTTATTGTTGCAGAAGGAATCACTCATTTCCAACGAGGTACCATTATTGGATGTCAACTATGCAACATACACTAAGTGGCCAGTTTATTAGGAACACCCATGGCTATGCAAATCCGTTGGCATAGCAATTACTACGTATCAGTTGGTCACGTGACAGTTGGTACCAATTTAAAGCGAGAACGCACCTGCACTGCAGGTGTTTTGACCGTCACTATGGGGAAAACAAAGGATCTGAGCGACTTCGAGCGTGGATTGATAGTGGGTGCCCGGCGAGGTGGACTGAGTATTTCCGAAACCGCACGCCTTCTAGGCTTTTCCCGAACAACAATTTTAAGGGTTTACGAGGACTGGTTAAACAACCAAATAACAACCAGCCAGCGACAAGCCTGCGATCGCAAACGACTCGCGATCCAAGGGGTGAGCGTAGGATGGGAATGCTTGTTCGTGCGAATAGAAACGTCACGATTCGTCAACTAACCGTGGAATACAACGCTGGACCGCAGAATAACATCTCTGAACGCACTACACGCCGTATATTGGCAAGGATGGGTTACAACAGCCGACGGCCAGTCCGGGTACCTTTGATCTCCACCCAAAACCGCAAAAAACGTCTCCAATTTGCCCGTGATCATCAACACTGGACCATCGACGACTGGAAGAAGGTCTGCTGGTCGGATGAATCCCGTTTCCTATTGCACCATGCAGATGGCTGACGCAGAATTTGGAGACAACAGCACGAAGCGATGAACCCTCCTGTCTGGTTTCCACTGTTCAGGATGGTGGAGGCTCTGTAATGGTTTGGGGAATTTTCCTGGCATGCTCTTGGTCCGCTGATACCTGTAAAACAACGCCTTAATGGTCAGAGCTACCGTAAAGTGATAGGCCAAAGAAAATGACAAACAGAGTTCACCGAATGCTAGCACGTGTTACACGATGAAATCGTAAGTTTTCAGCGAAAAGAATTGCTATGCCTTAAAGTGCCACCAGTGCACTTACCATTCGCCAGAAAGTGAGAACCATCATGTTTCCATGGTTGTACTGTTGCTCATAAGCCGCACATAAGCAGAATTAATCGAGAAGCGACTTTTAGAATGGTGGGTAGTTCACCGAAACTGGAACAAGGGTAACACGTCTTATGGAGCGACGAAGCTCGGTAGACCGTGGAACAATGGTCGAATTTAGATCAGGCGAATGCCTAAAGGATGCTTCATGCTTGAAGGTGGAGAAGGAGGTATTATAGTATGGGACTCATGTTCATGGCTTGTTCCAGTACCAAGAATTTATAGTGTTTTCAACTTATCTTGGACATTTCTGTACTGCGAACATGGTGACAACAGTTTGAGACTGGACTTTTCCTGTACCAACATGGTATTGCCCTTTGTCACGTAACAAGCTGTACACAAGAATGCTTTCAGGAGACAGGGGTTGAAGAAATGGACTTGCCTGCGCAAAACCCGATATTAGTATATCCCACTGAACTGAATTGAAGCGACGACCAAGGGCTAGGAGAGCTCGTCCAACATCAGTGACGGAAGAATAGCAGAAAATTCCTGAAGCTATCTACCAAATCGGGTGGAAACTCTTCCGCGGAGAGAAGAGACCGAAATAAAAGCAAAATCAGGTTCAAGACTATAGCATGGTCTTTTAATCCTCTGGTCTGTGCACTCGCGCGAATTCTTTTGTTGGAGTTTAACAATTGGACTTTTGTATTTACCACGGTCTATAGATATTCATGGTCATCGAGCTTCGGCTATTTTCCATTGTTTCGAGAAGCTAAGGAAAACAGATCGCGCCAGGTGCCGCATTGATCGCACTAAGGTCGACCACAACCTGCGATAGAGATTTTCATTGAAACTGAATATGAAAGTAAAGTTTCTATCTGCCGATAGGGCGGCGCTGCAGGCGCAGTTGGGCCGATTGTACACGCAGCGCCACTTTTCAATAGAGTTCCCGCCCTACCGGGAGCTAGAAACTTTAGCTTCATTCTAACAATGGAGCTCGATGACCATGAAAATCTATACTCTGTCTCACTATATGAAAAAAGCTGCAAGGTAGTATGGGAATGCACATTACTACTTTTTCACCTCCGCCCCGTAAAGTAGTCTCCGACTGCGCACGCGTAGTGCTCAAAAACATGAAGCACTGTTTCAGTTTCATTTTAGCCTCTATGGATTCAGTTTCTTTTTTATTGACTGCGCGTTGATCTGAATGAGATGACAATTGGTAACGTGGCTTCCCCATACTGCCTTGCAGCTTTTTTCATATAGTGAGACAAAGTATATAGACCATGGTATTTACTGAAGAGTCGATTTTTGCCCCCTCTATTGCATGACTTTGGCTACAACCCAAACTTAACAATGTATCTTAAGCTTAACAATGCATTACGTGATCAGCAGTAAATACTTAACAGTAACTGACAGTTTTGTTAGGACACATTAAGTTTGGGCTGTAGCCAAATTCAAGCAATAGAGGGGGCAAAAATCGACTCTTCAGTAAATACAGCAGTCCAATTGTTGACTCCAACAATGGAATTCGCGCGAGTGCACAGACCAGAGGATTAAAAGACCATGACTATAGTAATTTTCGCTAAATTATTGTTGCAATTCTGGAAACCTCTGATCACAGTGTATTTTAATTTTCCCATTGGTAATTTTGGGAACTGTAGCTAAATAAATTAAGTCGTGAAAAGAAGTTGGTCCATAGAATAATGTCCAAAAGAAATATCCTAAACAGATATCACAAACTTTGTATATACGCCCGTAAGCATATTGAGTGAGAACGGACGTAAACTGTGTTATCCTTTTACTGAAAATTTTCAAAGTAATTTTGCAGGCGGGACAATGTTTTCGGATACCTCTAAATATTATAAAACCAAAATTACAAAAAACTTCATAAATAAGCGATTTTAAACTTGGAAGGATGCCGTCATAAATTAATATGGTGCCTTACATTTAATCAAGCGTAAAATTTATTTCAGTTTTCGAATGAAACTCATTCAGTGACTATGAAAATGCTGTGGAAAAACCTTAAATTATTTCATCTACGTTTTAAAGTATAGGGTTGCGCTATCTCATTAGTTGTAGTTAATGTTATTTTGCGATTATTATCATTGTAATTTGCGTTGTTGCCAAGTAAAAGAAAAGTGAGGTTAAAGCAAGTGCGTTTGATTATTTTTTCTACTAGAGTACTGGTTACGTATAGGAGCGAACTGTATTAAAGTTTCGATTTATGCAAGGCCATTAAGTCCGAACGCAGGTAAGTCCTTTCTAAACTGGAAAAAAATATCTAACTATCTGATTGCGTCACGGTCTGCCTACCATACGTAAAAAAAAGTAATGACAGAATTGATGAAGAAATAAAGAATCTTAACTTAAAGGTATTTTCTGCAGAGATCGTAAAAATTAAGTTTAAAAATACATGTATAAAAGAATAGTTAAAGGCTGCTTTCGTTTTGTTTTTGTTATTTATTGTAAGCAATAGCTGCGATGTTACTAAAGACGGAGACCGAATATTTCGTCTATTTAGAAATGTCCTAAAAAAAATGTCCCGCAGAGAAATTAATTGTGTGAAAACCGAATGTAATTTCTTCATGATTTCACTAAGATTAATAATTTTTTGTCGCAAGAGCCAAAGAAATTAACTTAAAAGTTCGCTAAAGATAACAGGAAACCACTGATCCACATAAAACTTTTAATCGGACGTATGCGCATTTCGGCAGCCACGCTGCCTTCTTCAGCGTACACAAGGATTTTGATCAGAACAGATCAATGGAACACAAGGATTTTGAGGCTTGTCTGTTCTGATCAAAACTGTTGTGTACGCTGAAGAAGGCAGCGTGGCTGCCGAAATGCGCATACGACCGATTAAAAGTTTTATGTGGATCAGTGGTTTCCTGTTATCTTTACTGAAGTTCGTCCACAGTGTCCGGCTCCAGTTCTCTCTCAACAGTTCGCCGTTAAGTGAGCACAAAAACATTTGATTTCCAGTGGATTAAGAATTTTTGACCCAACTCCCTTTAATGAATGAAGAATTTCTCAAAAAGTTATGAATTTTTGTGCACGTTAAATTTTTGAAAATTGCTTGAAGCTTTCTTAACGGTTAAATAGAAGCACAGTTAATTGAAAAATTGCACATTTATATGAAGTTATTTATTTCCCAAAATGATAGAACCATCGTCTTCACATGTCGTAATATCTCTAATACTTTTTTAAACAGCATGATAAAAACATATTATGAATTCTGTTTCAACTTGAACCACTTTGCACATGTGAACATTATTTTATTGTTCAAACTTTTTGTTATACTCACAATCCTATATATTAAAATGCAAAGCACTTTTTTTTAAGAACAAAGATCTTTTTTTTTTTTAAGATGCAAAGCACTTTTTTTTTTCAAGATCGGCACTTCTGCGCATGCGCATTGATCATTGTTATCGTCGTTAATTGTTGTATGTAATTGCTGTTAATTTGATCATCAATACTAGCAAGTTCTTGATTGTGGAGAGGATTGTTTAAGAAACCACACAGTTGTTTGCCGTCAAATTTTGGCTGGTTCCATCTAGTATTGTATTGACAGTGACTGTTTGCTTGTCCTAAAATGATACTTTTTGCTAAAACTCCTAATAATTCACTTCAATTAAATTCATTTTATATCTCACGTTGTATTTTATATTAAATTAATTAATTATTCATAAATGTCCATTTTACAACACAAAGTTTTATTCGTTTGGAACAAGTCGACTTTCGTCCTTTCGGACATCTTCAGATTTTTTACAACATATTTTTTAATTTCTTAAAATAGAAGTATTTTAAATTTTGAACCATATTGGTCTATTCATTGTTAATGTTTTTCCAGTTATTTTAAATTTAAATGAGTTCAGTCTCCTTTTAATGGGGAAAATCGTGAATTAATAAAAACAAAAAAATAAATAATAAATAAAGTCACCAATCTTGAAGAAACTTGTGAGATGGAAGAAAACTCAAAGGATATAGTCTATTGAAGATGTTGTTGATAGTAGAAATAAACCCAGTCTATTGAGGATGTGGATGAAGTCTTGTGCAGATAATGTTGATAGGGGAAAACGATAATCTTGAAGGAAGTGTTGGTTTTGAAATACAAAATAAAAAATATGACCATCAACAGAATAGCCTATGACATGAAAAAAGAATTAGAAATGAAAACTCTTTATCGAATAATCAAAGAAAACTATACTAACATATCGAATTTAAACAAACAAAAATGGAATCTGATCACAAATTTCAGACAAATATGACAAGAGAAGATTACAATTCACTTAGATACCACACAAACAAACTAATTGACAACACAACCCATTACAATGAAAATAGATTATCCAAAAAATGGAATTGGCTTATTACCAATAATTTCGAAAATAACCATAGAATACAACAACCAACGACTCAAAATGATCAAACACTCACTAATAACTTAAGAAATCAGTCATCAATAATAGCAAATAACATTAGTGATCAATATAGTGAAATCATACAACAAAATGAAGAAGCAGTTCCTGATAACCTACCAAACATCATCAATTTAACTAATGAAGATATCCCAGAAAAATGGATGAACATTTTAGAACTAGGACCGAAATTTGCATATAATGCCCCAATAAACCTGACAGATATGATAACCAACATAGAATATATATTACAAAAAGAAGAAGTAAATAATAAAGAACAAATAATCAATCAGAACATAACCACTATAATATGGAATAATAAAGAAAATCTATATTGGCATAAGGAAATAAAAAAACTTAAAACTTATTTAGAAGATAAAGATCTAATTATAACAAAAGTAGACAAGGGTAAAATAATGGTCATACAAAAGAAAAAAGATTACATTATTAGCATAGAAAATTTCATAAAAGAAAATAAAATTTTCAAATTAGAAAATAATGATCAAGCAATACAATTCCAAAAAAATGTTATTAAAAAAATAAATGAATTAAAAAAAGAAAATATAATTAATGAAGAACAACAAAAACAAATAATTCCAGTAGAAACATCACCAAATTCAATTTATGGAGTAATAAAAATACACAAAGAAGGAAATCCCATAAAAATCATAACATCCACCAAAAAATCACCAACTTACAAACTAGCAAAATTTCTAGATAATTATTTTAAAAAATTCTTTGATTTTAATTACACAATAAAAAACTCAACACTAGCCAAACAAACATTAGAAAAACTAAAATTAGAAAATAATGACAAAATTTATACTATAGATATAACAGCTATGTATGATAACATCCCAATCATACCAACTCTCGACATCATAAAAAATCAATTAAAAACAAAATTACCTTACACGAAAGTACTAAAAATCATACAATCCATAAATCTATGTTTTACCAACAATCAATTAAAATTTAATGAAAAAATTTATTCACAAATTGAAGGCTTACCCATGGGTAGCCCATTATCACCAATTCTTTCCAACATCTATTTAAATAACATGGAGCACAATTTACTAAACAAATCACAACACAAACAACACATAAAAATATGGATGAGATATGTAGATGACATCCTAGT
>JAHWFO010037605.1:129350-183291 GCA_023313115.1 Rhysida immarginata
AACACTTCCTTCAAGATTATCGTTTTCCCCTATCAACATTATCTGCACAAGACTTCATCTACATCCTCAATAGACTGGGTTTATTTCTACTATCAACAACATCTTCAATAGACTACATCCTTTGAGTTTTCTTCCATCTCACAAGTTTCTTCAAGATTGGTGACTTTATTTATTATTTATTTTTTTGTTTTTATTAATTCACGATTTTCCCCATTAAAAGGAGACTGAACTCATTTAAATTTAAATTAATCATTTAAACTCCTTAGATCAATAATTTTTCCAGTTATATTGTTTTCTTTTGAGATTCAATTATAATTTTTCTCTAAATATTTTCTTACATTTTATTAGTATATATGGTATTGTCTTTTATTAATTTTTAATTATATAGTTCTCTTAATCTTTTGTTTTTGCTTAATAATTCTTGTATTTTCTCTTCTTTTAATAAGTGGTTGAAAAATAAATTGCTGTCAACTATTTCCATATTATTTAAAATAAATTTCCAACTTGCAAACTAATCTATAAAATTAATGACAAGAGAGAAATAATAATCATCGAAAATTTATTTATATTTATGTTAAACAAATATTATCCACAAAAATTTTTAAATAATATGGAAATAGTTGACAGCAATTTATTTTTCAACCACTTATTAAAAGAAGAGAAAATAAAAGAATTATTAAGTAAAAACAAAAGATTAAGAGAACTATATAATTAAAAATTAATTAAAGACAATACCATATATACTAATAAAATGTAAGAAAATATTTAGAGAAAAACTATAATTGAATCTCAAAAGAAAACAATATAACTGGAAAAACATTAACAATGAATAGACCAATATTGTTCAAAATTTAAAATACTTCTATTGTAAGAAATTTAAAAATATGTTGTAAAGAATCTGAAGATATCCGAAAGGACGAAAGCGCGACCTTCTAGATACTACCAGGCCTGAACATGGAAAAGATAAAACATTGTTACGTCAAGCTGGTGGTGCTATTACAGAAGTTAGTTCAACGTCACAATCATAGTGCTTCAACAATACATTATTGACGTCATGTTCAGGCCTGGTAGTTTCTAGGAGGCCGTGACGAAAGTCGACTTTTTCCAAACGAATAAAACTTTGTGTTGTAAAATGGATATTTATGAATAATTAATTCACTTCAAGTTAAATCTACGTCCTCTAGCATTGCCCATCAACAATGAATATCAAGATATTGCGCGTGGTATAACAATCGATTCGTAGTGAGGAGTCAACAATGAATAAAATATTATCTTTCTGTTTATCTTTTAAGCATTGTTGAAGTGAGCACGCGCACGTGATTATCGCTTTGTCGAGGCACGATAGCTCAATGGGGAAGTTGCATGAATTTTTTTTTTCAAATTGTGTTATGCTGAATACAAAATCGTTGTTAAATTTATTAGAAATATTAAAGAAACCTATTTAAATTAGCGCTAGAAACGTGAAACCACGCCTTCTAACGAAAACGATATCTGACGTCACTTTTCACCAAACGTAGCCAACGAGAAAGACAGGCCTGGGCACTAAAAAGTCACGTGATTAAAGTAGATCTAGCAACAATCCAATCTTCATTGTTTCCATCTTGGATTTCAACAATCAGTGTCTCTTCGTTTGTTGGAAACAATGAAGATTGGATTGTTGCTAGATCTACTTTGGTCATGTGACTTTTTTTAGAGCCCCGGCCTGTCTTTCTAGTTGGTTTTGCCACAAAACCATAAGGTACCTTGTATTGGGTAGCGATTATTCTTCTGTGACGCAAATTCGACTTCAGAGGCTGTAATGGCTTGAACACTTTGTTAATCTCTGACGTCAAATTTGCGTCACAGACGAACAATCGCTACCCAATACAACGTACCCTTTGTCTTTTAATCCTCTGGTCAGTGCCAACACCAGCTAGACAGAAGGCCTGCGCACAGAAATGTCATACATTATTATAGCTGCCGCCACATAAGTTGAACGACAGGATGGCGTCATTTCTAACGCCAGCCAATAGTTGTTAACGGGAAGTAAATCGCTTAGCTATTCCATGAAACATCCGCTTTCGTTTTCGAAACATTGTTTTCGTATTTATATTCAGTTTCTATTTTCGTTTTTTCTTTTAAATAGATAAATGAAATTAATAAATTAATAAATTTAAAAATTACGCAGAATAGTCGACTCGAAGGCAATTTGTTTTATGACTTTTAATAGGCTTTCCACGCTTCAACGATATCTCCACCATTATTATAGTAGAACAAGTGCTCCACAGGCACTGAATTTCATTTTTTAGTCCAACAATCGGATTGCTGTATTTACTGAAAAGTAAAGCACTGTATAAAGAAAGTATGGGCAATTTACTGTTGCAGGCAGCCATGTTGACGCCTATTTCATATGATGATTGGTCTTGTTTTGCAGCAAATTCAAACTTCAGAGGCACATTCTCCTCTAACTTTTGTTAAAAAAGAACTGTTCAGTCTGCATGTTTGAATTTACTGCCAAACAAGAAGCAATCATCATAAAAAATAGGAATGAAATAGGAGTCAAAATGGCTGCCTGCAACAATGATTGTCCATACTTTCTTTATGTAGTGCTTTACTGAAGAGTCATTTTTTGTCCCCTCTATTGCATGAATTTGGCTACAGCTCAAACTTAACAATGTATCTTAAAGATCGTACAACTTAAAAAAACTGACAATGGAATTCGGTGCCTGTGAACAGACAATACCACCTAAAGAGAAAGCCTGAGCGCGGAAATGTCGTACATTGTTAAAACGTCATAGGTAGTCATCGTTAATCGCATTTCTACCAATAATAAGCCCTAAATTATGATAGGTATGATGATGTAACAATATATGAAATTTTCGCGCTCAGGCTTTGAGTAGAGGTGGTGTTGGCACAGACCAGGGGATTGTAAGACTATGACCAAACGCAATGATTTTATGTACATGTGAAGCTCGGTCAACGCCTCCTAAAGATAAGCATTGTTGGCTGTAAGCTTTAACCATTGTCGGCGATATGATGAGCAGGGAAGCCAACCGTTACCACTGAGAGAGAAGGCCTCTGCGATGGAAAGTAATACATTGTTACATCATCATAATTAGGGAAAATTTATGACTTACTAGGATCCCCCAATGATCGAAATTCGATCACATTTCTAAGAAAAATAATTATATATGTGTAATTGTTCTAGCCTCAATCTTGCTTATTAATAAACTTTGAAGAATGAAAAATAGATAATACAATAAAGATCCAAAATGCTTTGCATGACATTTCTGACAATCCCGATTCATTTCACCGCAATGATAACTTTGAAAATTTCTCGGAATAATATTTAAAGCAATCTAAAGGTATCTTTTAATATATCTATCGAATTATTATCTAAATATAATATTTAAATTTAAGCTAAATTGTGTCCCTCCCTATCTCTGTGTCTCTCCCCCCGTCCCATTGTGGAAAACTAAGGTCTGTTTCGGACCAAAAATCGATAACTTTTTTGTTACTAAAGAAAGAGTGTTAACAAAATTTTTAAAAAATAAATAAAAACCAAAAACTTCAAAATTAGTATTTATTTTATTTTTACTAAAAATATTACTTTCAAAGTATATGAAAAAAACTTAAAATAGCTTAGAAAACGACGAAAAATACATAAAATGTTTACCTACTAATTATAGAAATATTTTGAATAGTTGGGTTAATAACAATTTTTAAGCAGTTGTTTCTATGGAATAATGTATAGGTACATTAAAGGTACTATATTATACTTGGGGACCTTCAGGTTCTGAAATCAGTTCGTTGACTTTTAAAAGTTGCGAAGTATTTGTTATACGGTTTTCTAATGCTTTCAAATGAACATCAACAACACAACAATTAAAATTCTTTCAAATGAACATCAACAATGATTTGAGTTAATTTGATATTTATTATTTTAAAAAAAACAATAAAAAAAGACAATGCTACATGCGTTGACAAATATGGTGCACAACCTGTTTCTTAATGCTACCTTTTTTGAAACGCTTTTTACCTGTGGTAACGTGAACAAATACGCAAACAAAATATATTGTGCACATCTAGAGCAAAGGAACTTTCTAACCATATAAGTTTCATGCGTATTCGTCCACGTTAACACAGGTAAAAGTGCATAACAAAAAATGTGCTGCCGTATTTATATATAGATTATTGGTAGAAATATGAATAACAATGCTCTAAATATGATGGTGTAACAATATATTACGTCTCTCGGTGGTTACGAGCCAACGCCTCTTATAAAGAAAGTCTCCGCACTGAAACTTCATACATTGTTACATCATCATATTTCGTCCTTTGTTAACCGCCAGGGCCGTACCCAGAATTTTATTTCGGGGGGGTCTGAGGGGGCTGGCCCTATTCTTCTAGCGGGGGGGGGGGGGTCTCCCCGAGCAACAGAAACAGTTGACAAAGTGGAAAATTTCGTGGATCTGGATCACGTGGAGGGCACATAATTAAGTGAGAATGGTATTTACCTGCTGCTGGAGAAGGTAAGGAATCAGTCTTGCACTTAATTTTGCGAGTGATGGGAAAGGCTGCTGATCTAAGCGAATTTAATACAGGGCAGATTGTAATGGCCCGAAGACTCGGAACGAGTATCTCCGAAATTACATGACTGGTAGCTTGTTCACTATCTGCCGTTGTTAGTATTTGTGCAAAGTGGATAAATGACGGTGAAACCAGCAGTAGACGCCAAGGTGTTGGACGCCGACGCGTTATCAAAGAAAAAGGACGTCGGAGACTGTCCCGCTTGGTAAAACAAGATCGGCACCAGACAGTGGCTCAGCTGACAGCCCAATACAATGCAGGTCCAAGCGTCAACACACAATTCATCGGACACTGTTGGATATGGGATTGTGCAGCAGATGTCCCACTCATGTGCCTCTGTTGACCAAGCGTCATTGTCAACTACGCTTACAGTGGGCTCGGAAACATCGAGACTGGACCATGGATAAGTGGAAGAGAGTTGCCTGGTCGGATGAGTCACGATTTCTTATTCATCACGACGATGGTCGTGTCAGGGTACGACGACTTCCAGGCGAACAGTTGATCCCCCCCCCCCCGTGTATAGCAGGTCATACAGGCTTGGTGGTGGCGGTATTATGCTTTGGGGGACGTTCTCATGGGCGACTCTGGGACCCGTAGTTGTGGGGTAGAATGGACCATGTATGCTGCGGAGTATCTGAGCATCATTGCGGACCAGTTGCACCCTTACATGGCGTATGTCTTCCCAACTGGAAATGGAATCTTCCAGCAGGACAAGCCCCATATCACAAGGCTCGAATTGTGTTGGAGTGGTTCGAGGAACATAAGGATGAATTCCAATTAATATCCTGGCTACCTAATTCGCCGGATCTTATCCAATAGAGCACATTTGGGATGTCAAGGAGCGGCAGCTCAGAGCTCAAACATCATCATGTGGGAATATCTCGACTTTGCGTGACCGCTGCTTAGGCATTTGGTACAACCCGTCTCTAGTCATCTACCAAGAACTTGTGTCATCCATGCCAAGGCGAGTTGCAGCTGTTTTGCAGGCCAAAGGTGGCGCAATGTGTTATTGAGTAGGTGGATATTTTAGCTCCTCAGTGTATATGTACGAGTATATAAAAGAGGACATCCACTGACTCATTGACTCATCATCGTACAGCAAAATCTGCTGGGGCCACCAACTCGAAACTCGGTGAGGTCATTGGACGAATAGCGTAGGGGCGTGCTAAGACGGGGTTTTTCGAAATGCGCACCCCTTGCGGAAATTGCTAAATGACAAGAAAAAAACTCTGGCGGGGATAGTAAGAACTATTACGATATCGGAATTTCTAGATGAAAGACCATAAAAAGAAAATGAAGACTACTTATTTTGAGATGAACTTTTTTTAAATTCTTTTTATCTCCTGTTGTAAAACTAATTCATTACGTGCATTTCATGTTGTTGGAATTTTGTCATAACGGTAGTTTGTTCTTTATTCTGGAATGCGACGAGATAACCATCTTTTCTGATATGCATGCATGAGAGGTGATAAAACTCTTTGGGCCTTTTATGATTTTTAAAGTTTATATATGTTTGAATAAAGTAGCCAAATTCGACCTTTTGAAGAAATATGAAAAGTGATTTTTCGTGGCAACACTATTAAAATGGCCATTTTTTTCTGTGTTTATTAAAAAATCATTTTAAGAAATTATAACTATGACTTCCCTTCTATATTATTTTTTATTTACGAAGATACCAAAATACTAAAAAATGTTGAGTTTAGTAAGTTTCATTGAGAAAAAATTTAAAAATAATATTTTCACTTTGCTTGGCTTTTACTCTTGTGTTTGCTTTAAATTTTACTCATTTAAACCGATGCAATTTTAAAAAGTTTAATCAGAGCAAATACCCGGAGAGGTGAATGTAAATGTGAAATTTTTGCCTCATTCTTTGCTATTCTAGAATGTGGATTGATTGTAGGTTGGGCTTTTGAATGGGATGATTGAAGTAAATTGGAATGTTGTTAATCACTTATATTGGTTTCCATATTCGTTGTTGTTACCATAAAAAAGTTACTTCGTTGTGAAGTACCTTCAGGAGATTATGTAGAATACTTAAAGTAATCTTTCTCTTGGAGCAATATCAATGGATCCTTGAAACGTGGTTTTTCTTCTAACATAAATTTGCCTTCTTCGAGCGCTTTCAAATGAGAAAAAGGCGGGAATTGCTTTTGAAAGATAACGTTCCCAGTGAATTTTCTTTTTTAATGTGTAAAGATAATCAAAAGCGTTTTCCCTAGATAGCCAAGATAAAAGAGCATTTCTCAAGGCTTCCCCTCTCCTTTCCTCCAGGCAACACGCACGTGGTTTCTGCCGCCATTAACACGAGTCTGTATGATACACAAAAGGCCGAGTGTAGTGGCGATGCGCTCATCTTACTTCAGCTCCTTCCTTTCACTTTCAACGGTTACAAAGCTTCTTCACAGTGAAAAGAAACAGAATTCTCGAGCTAACAAAAAAATCACATACTCAAATCAGTTTTTACTCCAAATAAAATTTCATAATGATTCCTATAATTCTCCATTTCCTTTACCCACCTTCAACAAATATTTCGGTTGCACAACATGAAGTTATTGTCGGGTTTGTTCGGCTTTCTTTCATCATAACTGGAGCAAAATTTAGGTTTGCACAAACATTATCAAAGATGAATCACATGTAATCCAGTTTTTCTTTTAATCGACCATAGCATTCCTATGTTTCTCTCCGCACCCAGTCGGTCTCTTTTTCCTTAATAATAAAAGTATCTTAATAACTGCAATAATTTATAAAAGAAATTTTACAGCTTTGCCAGCAAGAGGTCTCTTTGAATTTGAATACAACAAATTAAAAAATAACCTTGTGATCCTAACTCTAATCTTTCATTTTATAATGCTGTATATATACTTAAAAATCGTGAATAAATTTTAGTGATTATATTTATATTTTTCATATGAAACAAACTTCATATTGACGAATTTGCGCAACTACAAAGGCTGTGGAATAAAAATAATTGAAGGGCCTTTATTAGCTAAAGTTTAATATTCGTATTGTCTTTTATTTATTTATTTATTTAAGTATGTAAAATCCTTCTTTTCTTTCACTTAGCTACTCTCTCTCCCAAGCTACATTTCCACTTTGTTCCGCTTTTACTTGACTTTCTTATGACTAGGACTTATGACGTTGCTTTTTTCTGATTGTAAGAACATTAAATTGAGCATTCCAGATAATCAAGAGTGATAATTATGATCATTGCCGGAAACGTCTCGGACAAAGTTTCTAGAAAGCAATTTGCGACAGAGATTTCCAGTGATGTTTATTGACGCTAGTGTTTCACTCAATCATTCCTTTATCTCGAGTTTTGAAATGAATTATTAGAATGGGTTTAAGTACCTACTTGTAAGGATCGCTCACTCAACACACCTCCAAAACAAAGAAACCTGATTAAAAATCGCTGACGTAACACTCGAGACTTGTGTCCCGCAATTGACTCGAAATGGGGAGGTGTGATGTAACGTTATCTTATAACGAGGTTGACGAGCTCCTTCCTTTGATCGATGTGATTGCATATCTTGGAGGTCAAAGATTCCAAACTCTTTTTCGTGGAAGACGATTTTAATGTCCATTGTGTAATAGCATGTAACATCAACTTTTTAAATTTTAATAGATTGATATAAAGGCGTTTATTCAAAAATTAATTAATAAAAATCTTATTTCATTTTATATTCATCAAATTGAAATTTATTTTAATTAAAATCTGGAACTAAATAAATAAATTTTACTCCTAAACTTATAAAACATTGCAAAAATCGCTTTTAATACTGATTGAAAATAAATTTATAAGAGTTTAGTGGCTGCGCTCCGTTAATGATGACAACAAATCTCTCCTTTAAAGAATTGTATTTAATTAACTAATTAATAATAATAATAATAATAATAATAATAATAATAATAATAATATTTAATTGTTGGGTATAGATTCCCCGAAGCTGTGGCAACGTCGGTGTTTTGCTTACTCGTGTTGGCCTGGGTCTTCCGGGATCCCAAATTCATTGACGGTTGGAATGTGTTGTTTCCACTCAAGTAGGATACTCCACGATATCTCAATTTTATATTTTCATTTCTTATGAATAATAAAATAAGTTCAATAAAATTTTAAGTTAATCTTTAAACTACGAGGGAGAGTCAAAAAATACCCTAATTTGCAGATGTTTTCCGATTACATACTTGCCCAATCTCAGTCGCATGGGGCGAGATAGGGGTTGGCGTTTCCATTTTAGCCAGTATGGCCTGCACCATGAAAGACCAATGTGCGGGGGCATTGTGCAGTACCCAGTCCTTGCTTTTCCAGAGTTCTGGGCGTTTCTCTCCTTGTTCACTGTCGTTCCTTCCGGTACGAACTCGTAATGCACTACGCTCTTCCAACAAACGCGAACTGGCGCATTGTTTGGAAAACCCTGCACTCCGGAGCTTCCCCCCTTACCACATCTCGCATCATATGTGCTTCTACGCCACGGTCAAATAGTTCCCCTCTCCTCCAAGCCTGATTGGAGATATCAGCACAGTCTCCAAAGTTAATGATTGTACTAGTATAAAATTAGGTACACAGTTGTAGGAACGATTGGAAAACAGGTTTATTCGATGTAAGCAAGACCGGAAGACCGGAAGCGTTGACATGCCCGAGTTAAATGGTCCTTCTGGATATCGGCCGTTATCCGACCAATGGTGGCCTTGACGGAACCAACCATTTTGTGGGAATGTCAATTAATTTCCCGTTCAAAAATGCCCCACATGTAATAGTCCAAGGAATTGAGATCAGGCAAGTTAGGTGGCCATAAATTCGGTGTGATGTGTTCTGCAGATGGGTTGCCATACATTCTTCTCTTTCACAGCTTTATGTGCAGGTGCAGAGTCTGTTGAATGACATACGGCCTGCCATTGCGAACGCTGTCTATCCAGGCCTTCACAACTCTTCGCAGCATCGCAATGTAGCCAGCAGCATTCACTCGAAGATCCTGTGGAAAGCAGTGGGGTGGCATGATGTGTCCTTCGCTACTTACAACCCCTAAAACCTTGCGGGGAAACTTGGTGTTTATAATACGTGGAACATCCAAGGGATCCGCACATAACCATCTGTCATTTCGCCGTTTCACCTTTTGGTCTTATTTAATAACCGCTTTGCTCGAAGCAGTAATTGTTCTTGAGTTTTTGCCTATGAACTGCCCTTTCCTCAGAACATAGTACTTATAAAGAAGGCCCTTATGCACCATAGTGCGGATTGTGCCCTGGGAACCCTGGAGATCCTGGGAGATGGCTCTGATGGACATTCCTGGATTCGCATCGATAATGTTTTGCATTTGTTGTACAAATTTTGGTGTTCTCATACAGTTCGAACATTATGCGTGCTTTTCGCGCTTAGCTACAGGTGACACATGTCCGCCTGAGGCTTCCAACTCCTTCCGAACTTTCTTCACAAACGATCTGGCGGGTTTCAAAAATGTTGGAATTTCAACATCGCTGTGCTGGCCAACAATCACGGTCCGCCAATGATATTCTGTAAAGATGAAAATACAGATTTCAGTGTATACATAACTGCAGTCGCTCAATCAGATGTCCTCAGATACCCTACGCACCCTGTATATTTATATAAATTTATAATTTCATTTAATAATAAAAAATTTTAAAAATTGGTTTCTCCATATCAAAAACTTGTTATAATTAAAATATTTTGGTTCACTTATAACCTCTGAAATATTTAATTAATTAAAAATAAAAATAATTTTGTTTTATGTTTACAGATTTTTTTAATTCCAAAAACAGTATTTCTAAGGATCTACATTCATGATTCATGCTACAACTAAATATGAATCATTTTGTTAATCGGCTTGCACTTTATTTGACTAGATTGTAACGGATGAGAAGATTGTTCATGCCCTGAAAATAGGAGTGCGGACGTGGATTAATGAGCAACACAGAAGTTTTATCTTTCAGCTGCTTTTTTTTTTTAAATTGATTTCCTTAACTTTAATTGATTTTATTTATTCGTGAAATAATGATTGCGTTTATGGTCAGATTTGCTAAGCTAATGAATATGAGGCTTTATTTATTTATTTATTTATTTATTTATTTATTTATTTTTTCAATATGTAAAACTCCCACTGAGTTTTTCGAATATGGTGAGTAACGGTGGTGCAATCTACTTCCCACAACCGGCTGCTGCTCTCGGTTCTTTTTAATTCGCGCATTAAGAACAAGGGGCCAATTTCATGACAAGATAAACTGTAGTCTATTGTGTTTATGTATGAATTCGTTTATGGCGATGGACAGCGTTCACCCACCATCGGATGCCATTGCATATGAGCTGGACGCTTCGGGAAAAAGGGAAAAATAAAGAAAGCCGCCCGGCGATGATTTCATTTTGTGGGGCCCTGGATTGACATCGGTCGTGACACCCACTTGAAAAAAATTGAAGGAAAAAGAGTTTCATCGTTTCATCTCGACCTTCATCGAGATATGGGAAGTTAGTATAAGGAGATTCCCGGGCAGCATGAGGACTCATGAGTTGCTTATCAGGAAATGTTTTCTTTTTAAAGAAATAACGAGCATTTTAAAATGGTCTTTTCTTTCTGGTTGAAAGTCATTCCTCCATGTTTATTTTATTTTTATCTGTGTTTTATATTAACAGGTCAATGTCGCTGAATGTGCATTTTATGGCGTTTCGATAAAAATCATATGATTAATAACTGTAAAAGGATAATAAAGCCTAGATATGTCTTTCTTCGCATTTATGGATCAAAAAATATTAAAAGTTGTTGCTAAGCGCTCGATACTTAAATGGTGTCTAATCATGTAGAATTGTGTCTAATCAAAGTAGCGTTTTTTTTTTTTATTTTCCTGCTCGTGTATTTTCATTAAAGAACAAATGACTTTATTATTAAAATAATGTAAAAATTAAATTTAAAAAAAATCAAATAGGATTTAGACAAATCAGTGATTAGAAGTGAATTCAAGACTACGCCCCTGTTGGAATATATTGCAGCAAGAGCTTGAATTTCCTAGGAAATTTTTTTAACACTTCCCCAACAACTCATTAACAGTTATCGATTAATAAACAACAAAATTGGCAAATATAACAAACAGGATGGGAATGGCTAATTACAGGGAGTAATGAAGAAATTTCATTTTCTGATTGCCTATGTGGGCAGAGAGTTTACATGATAGAGTTCACGAATATCGTTTCCCACATTTTATGAGAGAGAAATTTAAATTCCAAATGAGTATAATTGTCATTCTAGAGGAATGAGTGAGTCGGTGTTCTTAATCTGTGACGCAGGAACTGACAAGGCTTAATTGTCGCGTCCTTTGTTTGCCTGTACATCTAATTGCATAATTCACACGTCTTAATGATCCCATTGCACAATCTGTTTCCGATGCGTCAGGCATTTTCAAAATCCTACTTTCTTTTAAATTTATCCTTATTCAAATTTTGAAATTTTCATTTTCGAATGTTTGATCAAGCGATATTGCAAGACAGCCCTTTTTTCTTTTCTTTTCTTTTGTTTTTTTTTTTTTTTCCTCTAATTCCGTTTTCTCTTTTCTTGTGCTAACCTTGATTTGCAAGAGTAAAGCAGCCCTTGAACCGAGGAACGTTCTCGTACGATTTCCTCTCTTTCTCTTTTTCTCTCTATCTTCTCGCCTCCTCCTCATTTTCATTTGCATCCATTTTCATGTCTTTAATTGACAGTGGCTGACGCTTCTCGACGATTCGTTCTGGCCGTCAATCTTACTTGAATTTTTCGATTTTAAAGGGGTTAGCCCGTGACGAGGGTCATTGGTCAGGTTAGTCGCGTGTTCCGGTTGATGATCACCCGATGAAATAAATTAAAAATTTATTTTCGGTGGTAATTCAGAGAAAATCCGTCCCATACACGCCTCCCAATTGAAAAGCGTAATTAAACTTTTTTTTTAATTTTATTCAAGCCATACATCGTCTTACCTAATATTTCGGGTAATCTAATCGTATTATCTGCAACAAGAAAATTTCCTAATTAACGAGTGAAAATATTCTATAGCAACAACAACATAAAATTTATGAAAATGGTCTTCAACCGTAATTCCCAACTTTTTCTAAACCTCTAGAAAACGTCTATGAAATTTTTCTCAAGGTCTTTTATTATAAAGGTAAAATCTCAGCTAAAGATGAAGTAATCTGAGAATTTCCACTAAATTTGAGGAATAAAAAAAGTTTTAAATTTACCTACCATGGAAATTTTAAAATTCGTGTTTTTAATTTTTTTTCCTATATAGGAACTAAAGGTAGATTTACCTGCACATACATGTTGTGATACTTCATCATGTCCAATGTTTTGAACCTTATATCGGTTCCAAACTGATGAGGTGCCCCCGTTATCGAACCAGCTCTGCCAATAATGGGGAGCTAGATGGGCTTGTTCTAAAACCCAGATGGGCATTATGCAGCCTTGTGCAATGGCTTCTGCGGTCCTCTGTCTTTATACCATTCGATTTACCTCTAGGGGCATTTCAAGGGCTTATCAAGAGAAATCTGAGATGTGGCTCAGTTATGGGAACGTGTCTTCAATCTATGTGTCAACTTAACAGCTAGCATTAGGCTTGATGTTATATGCAATTTGAAAGAGTGTGTGTTAATGTGCATTGATCACAGAGATAATCATATCTCCACAGCTTATATGTTTGTATTAATAAACTTTTTCCTCGTCCTGTATTAATAAACCGAATGAAAACAACATTAAAGTTTTCTTTTTCTGGCCGTGTAATTTTTATATCCGTACGGTTAAGATTCAAATTCGCAAATGGGATCTGAATGTCTTCGTATATATTATAGCCGCTAAGCATCGCCGTCTATGGGGAACTGCTCGATACTCACCGAAAAACAATTTATTTCTCTTCAACGAAATTGCAGACGGCCACGTGTTAGAGTTATCCTAGGAGAAATTTTTATCTTTTAATATAATAAAACCATAATTTGAGAACTTCAAAGACTATTTATATATGCTATACGCATAAGCCCGATATCAGCGCGTAATCATGTTCTTCGTATATAAATTTGGAGAGGTAAAGGAAGCTTATTAATTTAGAATAACAACAGTTAAAAATTATATTGTACTCATTCCATAATAATGGTTGAGAAGACTGCCTATGAAGAGTAGTAACTGCTAAATGCTGTGATAAAAGCAAATATGACGCCAGTGGACTCTGATTTAGCAGTTATGTCATGAAATATTTCAAGAAATACAGAATTTCTAACATGCATTGTCATTTATAGAGTTTAGATTAATAAGTAAACTTCCTTTTAATAATGAGTTAAATAAATAAAATAAATTAAAGCAAAAAATAAAAGTCAACAATTTAAGTCCTGATGAAACTAGAAGATTGCCGTAATTGATGAACTTAACGAAAGTCGATGAGCATGAAGAATTGACGATTTAATTTATTCATGAGTTATCTTTGTAGAGGTCCACATAGAAATTAATAATTTTGGAGACGAAAGATAGAAAAAGTTAATGACGAGTTGTTAATCTGGAGAACATAGAGAATACAGAAAACACACACACATCACATATACTTCCCTTAATTACAATGGATCGGAAGTATACAATTGGTTCACCGCATAGGCTCAACCATAGTATGAAATCCATGTGATGGTTGGTTTGGTTTGTTTGGTATTAACGTCCTTTTCAACTGCTATGGTCATTTCAGGACGGCGTTATAGGGGCCGTAAATTTTGCCTCGCAAGGGTTCTTTAACGTGCAGCCGGCAAACGACTACACGGGACCAACGACTTTACTTCCCTTCCGAAGGAAGTGCGTGATCTCAGGATTTTCCCCCTGAAAAAATTCTCGTCGTCCTCGGCCGGGGTCGAACACGCGTCCTCGGGCATCAGAGGCGATCACGCAACTCCTGAGCCACCGAGGCCGATGAAATCCATGTGAGGCTCAAATTTTTTTTCTTCGTCTCACAGCTTATGCCTTCTCTTATACGTATGCAGTCGCTGTTCTTTACTGGCGAACTGTGCGATTTTTCCATCAAGTCCTATATCTAGATTCTTATCTTGCAGATGACTTTCCAACTTTTCCTTGGTCATCTCTTTTCCATGTACCTGATAATTCCATTATCATTTCTTCTTTTCCCATATAATGGTCTTCCCTAGCCATGACGTGCCCAAACCATCTAGTCTCCATTCCTGAATTTTACCATTTATATCACCAACTTTTAATATATCCCGTTTTCGATTATTCCTAATCCTGTCCATCCTTGTCATCCCATATGCCCATCTCAGCCTCCGCATTTCTACTATCTTTATCCTGTTCATTTCTGCCTTCTTCAAGGGAAGTGTTTCCATCCCACACAACATTGTTGGTAGAGAGGCTTCACTAGAGTCCTATACACTTTGCCCTTTAATTTAATTGGCATTTTTCTGTCACACAAAACCCTGATACGCCCTTCCATAATACTCTAATACGCCTGCTTGTATTCTATTAGTAACTTCTCTTTCCACTGTTTTCTTTTTATCCACAAGTGATCCAAAATACCTAAAGTGACTGACTCTCCTGACATAATCATCTGATACCTTTGATTCCAAATCTTGTTCTTGTTCTTCCTCACTATATATATATATATATATTCTGTTTTCTGCTTACTTTCAGGCTTATTTTTTTACTGTATTCTTTCATCCAAATAATAAGCTTCTGCTCTGCCGCTTTCCTTGATTTTTTCACGTATCCAAAATCGATATGAATTTATGAACACCCTGTATTTTTTAATGAAATGGAACTGAATTAGTATGTAAGTCTATAGAGAATATAAAACACATTTTTAATCGTACATTTGTACTAGGTAACCACAAAAGTTCTTGCCGTTTTTATGTTGCCATAAAAGGAAGTGATAGAAGATGAGTGCAAATGAGTGTACAGTGTGGTCCAAAATCTGTCAGGGGGGTAGCAGGAAGGTTAGCCTGTATAAATACAGGGCTGTTGGGGATTCACATCAATCACATCTCGTGCAGAAGTGGAGACAAATGGAGGTATCGAAGGAGATGGTTATGTGTTGTTTGCTTTATGACTTCAAGGTGGGCTTGTCAGCAGCAGCATTCAGTTGTCGAATGTGTCTTGCGTTTGCGGATGATGCTGTAAATGAACGCATTGCAAGGCACTGGTTCCAGAAATTCAGGTCGGGAGAATTTGCCATTTCTGATGAACCCCATAGTCTAGTGTATCTGGTGGACTAGACGCCAAATGGTTCACTACGAGCTGCTATCAACTGGCCAAACCATCACTGGGGACCTGTACTCCCAGCAGTTGGAAGGTGTGCAACAGACATTGAAGCAAAAGGAGCCAGCCATTGATGAATCGCAAAGGGGTTCTCTTCTTTCATGACAATGCCTGGACACATGTGGCGCGGGTGGCCAGGGAAACCATAGAGCGACTTGGCTAGGAAACTTTGTCATCCACCTTACTGAAATAACGACAAAATAACTCTTTAACCACAACAATTTTATAAAACAAGTGAAACCACAACAATTTTTTTGAGGTTTCACTTGAGGTTTCTCATCGTGTTGCTCCGTGCCTTCTGCTGATGATGATAGCGTCGCTATCGAAAAACGTTTACAGGTCATGTATTTATTTTTTCCTTTTGTATTTTCTTTTGTTTTATAAAATTGTTGTGGTTAAAGAGTTATTTTGTCGTTATTTCATTGTCAATATCCGCATACAACCTCTTATTTCGGTTCGTCATATTTTACCAGTCTTAAATATGTCTTCCGATTACTTATCCATCCACCTTACTCACCAGATCTTGCTCCAACTAGCATTCTCTGGACAACCATCTTTTGAGTCCAAGACCGGCAGACTTTACAGCCAGGGGATTGATCAACTGGAGACACGTTGCCAGAGGGTGCTAGATGCTACTTTTTGTGTAGATCATTTTGTTTTCCGGAATTAAAAACGGAAAGAACTTTTGTGGTTACCTTGTATAAAATACTTTTTCTTGAATTTATTTACCTGGACAGAAATTTGGTCGGTATACAATTAAATCCGCTCAAGTCAGTTGAAATACGAAAAGCAGGGAAGAAAATTGCAAAAAGTGATTTGACTGGTTAATTTGTTTCCCTTGCCTCAACATTATATTATTATTTTTTTTTACTCTGGCTATCACGTGATTCCCACCAAGGTTGTCTACAAACAGATAGCTTTGCAGGTGTAATTGTCATTTCTGATTGAATGTTGAGATTTTTTTTTAATTGTAATGTTGATGTAATAAGTGTCCTGTCCGCCGTAGAAAATCCTTGAAATGAATGAAGAAAAAAATATAAATAGAAAAATTCGTATTGTAATATTTTTTTGAAATTTTATTCCAATAAAGAAAACAACCTAAATTCTATTTTTATTTTTAACAAAATAAGAAAAAAAAATTATCTACAAGTTGCCATCTCTAGTTTAACGACCTAGTCAAACGACCTAATTTGGACACAAGCAACTTAAAATTGTGAAATCGTCTATGAATAAAAAGCATATTGGAAAACTCAACCCACTACATGGAAGTATTCCTATAATCGCTATTTTCCCTCTAGCAATTAAAATGATTATCTTTAGAATATTCCTTTCTCTAATCACCTACCTATCTTGCTACAGTATAATACCATTGCGATTTTAATATTTAATGTCATTCCAATATATCTCTGAGTATCTTATGTATTTGGCTGTCCTTGCGAAAGAAATAAAAATAACAGGATATTTTTTCAATTAAAAAATGACTTTGAAACAGAAAATAAGACAATGCACCATTTTTTTTATCAGAAATTTTCTCCAGGAACTAGTCATTATTGATCTGAATGAATGCTTTTCTGATCTGTATAGATACGGATAGAAGAGTAAGTGATTTCGACTTTCATTTTTTTTCAAGTGATCATTATTAATTGGAATGTCGATTGTTTGTTTTTATGCCAACAAGTGATAGGAAAATAATGGTAAATAAAAAACAAAAAAAAAAGATTAATTAGTTATCAAGTTTAGAATTTTACGTCAAGAAATGATTTGTTTTGCCTGTTTTTGCGTACCCGTTGACGTAGATTTACAGCATCGTAGAATTTCTTTCAAATTAATTTTTATTGGCTTCAGTAATCTTCACGAGTATATCAAATGAAATAAAATTTGAAAGTTTCTTAAATGAATTTAGATGGTCGTGAAGGATGTTTTCGCTTTATCGTTTATCTTTGAGTTTGTTTTAACGATTATGATGATAGTTTAAAACGAAATTTTGGAATCTCACATTATACAGGAAAGGGCAAATCATAGACTCATTGCAAAATTCCTTGAAGTTAATAGCGTCAATTTCATTAGCAAGTACTTGTAATAAGAGAGGCTGCCTATTCAGATAGGTGAAACATTCTATATAACACCGAATCCCAGGCAAAAAACTTTAGATATTTTTTTTTATAATTGGCTCTCACGTTCTAAAATCGATAAAAAGTTAAACAGAAGAGTTCTTTTATAATAAAAGATCTAATATTAAAAGAAATGATTATTTAGCTTTTTAAATATCTGTGTCATCTATTTAATGCCAATTTTCTTTCCATAAATACTTATACCAATCTTCTTCCGTTCAACATTCGTCATGAATGTAGGAGGTTTGAATAGAAAGTATGAATGGCAGGAAAATGTAAGAACAACCCAAAAATTTTATTTGATGCACTGATGAATTTCTGTATGTGAGCCATTTAATGTCAATATTCAGATTCAGTTAAATTGTTTTTAGAATACTTCCAGTCGCCAGATACTTCTTGAAATATACCTTTTCCTATCAGGGTCATGAAATAAATCTTTTGAGTTTTCTCTTTTTCCAGTATCAATAATAAGTCATAATTTACTTAATCGCCATTTTGTGCAATGATCAAGTAAAATGTGAGGTCCGAACGGAACACCTTGTATTAAAAATGTGATACGCGAAGGAGTAGCATATGCTATTTTTTGCTATTAGAGCATTTCTGCTCCAATACGCTATTGTTTATTTTTCAAATTCAGTCAAAGTGTATGCCTAAGTAAATGGTATGCGAAGTTGATTTAAAATCATCAGGGATTTGTTTTTTTATAAATTCGTGTTATTTTATAAGTTCGTTTTTATTCCAAATTTGCAAATAAGAAGTTAACCATTCGCGGGTCTCTACAAATCGAAGTTTTCCTATTTTCTTATTATAAACAGGTTTTTCTTCATTTCATTTCAGAAACGTCGGCGACGCAACAGTGGTGATGATGGCCGTTGTGCTTTTATTCGCTATCCCCGTCCGCTTCGAGAAATCGCCACCAGATGGTATGCTCTGTACTTTTTCCCTGAGTTAAAAACAAATGTTTCCATTTTGTAGAATTAATTTAAGCCGAATTCAAAAATATAAACGAATTTATAATGGTAATTAAAAATTATTCCCGTATGTTGTTGTTTTGTTTATTTTCTTCTTTTTTTTATTTTTTACAAAAGCGTGTTTTTACTTAGATCCGTGATGATAACATTTGATGACCTGTTTATTTATTTATGTTGATTAAGAGAACAAGGTATAAATTGAGTTATTCTTAATAACAGTTGCGTCAGTTGTTGCAATTCCGGTACAAAGGCTCTCGCCTACTGAGCTTTGAGCTTTAAATCCTTCGAGAGATAATGAAGAATGATAATGACTTAGGATGCAAATAACGTACATCATGACGAAGCAGGAATATTAGAATTGTATAATTTAATGGGGTTTTTTTTTTTTTTTTTTCCTTATACTTCTTTACTCAAGGGAAAAAAGAAAAACCTGTTTTTCTTTAGTTTCGAGTGGTATCCGAGGAGGAGAAATGAAACTTTAGTATTCACGGATTTACCCGGGTGGAGGTGACCTCGATGGTGATGGCGTGAAGGAGGCCCGGTTTCATGTCATCCAATGACGATGAGCCACGTGGAGCCACGCCTCCAATGGCCTTCTCCTTTGACGGCATTCCGTCACGAAAGCACCGAGCGACGCTCCTCCGAATATCTTCTCGTTAAAGGGGACACCCGAATCAGACCCTCTTCTAATGTTTTTTTAAATATATAATAACCATTACCATTATTGTTTTTTTATGCTTCTCTTCTTGGAAATCTTGCAAATGATGAAGGATTTGTTGGCAGCGAAACCAGGAATTCGTCCTTGTTCACATTTGTCCGTCCCTATCCTCCCCTCTCTCCTTTCCTTTCTCTCGCTCTTTCTTGTTCATTTTAATCCTTCGATGTCTTTCACCGAAACTTGTGACTCAGTTGGATTTATTAAATTAAACTAGTTAAGAAATTAACCATGGGCTCTAAACTATCCGTGCGAAACAAATGGAAACGAGTGATATCACACTTGATGTGATGACCTTCTTGTGTCTCATTTATAAAGGTCGTTTGCTATTTACTATAGATTGCTACGCTTTCATTCAATGATAATGAATACTAAATTACGCCAATTGACTATTGAAGTCAATTGCAAACGTTAAATAGCTTTAACGTATAAAAAAAATAGAGGTCGTTTCTTCAGTGCGTAAAATTTACCAAAGTTGTTTCTTGAAATTCAAATTTTTAAAAAATTCACAATACATTCACTTTTGGAAATACTAGTTTCGTCTCGTCAACCATTTATAATAAACTTAATAAGTGTACAAAAACAAAGGTCAACAAGCAAGATATTCTGAATCGTTTGATGGTTGTGGGTATTAGAGGTCAATGGTCATGATGCAAAGATCCATGACGAAATTTGGACTTAAAATTAGGCCAGCAGAAAAAATATGTCTGGATCCTTAATCGATAAGTGATTGCAAATTATATTTTGAAGAAATTTACATGGTGGACTTGAACTCGGATTATTATTAGGAAATAGGGAGAAAGACCGTAGAGGACGATGTTTGAAAACTTTGAAATTAACGATAACAACATCTGTTAACATCCAGACACGTTAGACGCGGACAGGGAAAAGGACAAATTAAGACAATAAGATCAATGATAGCGGAAGTATAAGATCAAATAATAAACTTATACTTTGAAATTGTTAGTAATCATATTCAATTATGTAAAATTTTGCAATACCCTTAAGCTATTCCCAGTGGGTGTTGCAAAATTTTCCCAAAACTTCTCCCACTAAAAGACTTTTTTTTAGTGGGCACAGCTACCAAGCACTCAGGAAGAAAGACCGGAATCAAATGTCTCAAGGGAAATCGATTAGAAAGATTGCAAAGTTCTTTGTTCAGGTAACTCTGGTCTCCTTCTAAGTGGGAGACGGATGATGTGACTGTGGTGAAGTTGGTTTTTCCAGCAATAGAGGGCGTTGTAGTAACAAGAATTCGTTAATGGCGTCTCTCCTCGAATCCAAACAACCGACGAAGGTTTGGCAATTTCCTTTTTACTTTCATTTATGAGATGGGTGACTTTTTTTTTTTAACTTTGCTTTTGTTTTTTGTTTTAATCTCTTGCAAAAAAGAAGGATTGAACAAATTTTCTATGAATCTCTATTTCTTAGTGCCAGCAAGGCGGTTGCATTTTGCGTTATTGAATTGAAAGGCGGGGCAAATATCACGATAAATCAAACCGGCATGTTGGGGACCATGAACGGGAATTAAATTTTCACTTGTTGGCCTTACTTATTCTATTTTTAAAGGTAGAAATTAACGACTGAATTCATATTAAAACGAGAAAACAAACGCAAATTCATTATTCTATGCCTATTGACTTAGTTTTCAGCGTCTTTTTTTTTTTATTACATGTACTTCAAATGACCTATAAAATTTGCTTTCACATAAGCTTTAATTATGATTCTATTATTAAATGTTATTTGTATTACCAGTTTGATATCTCTTTTCTTCGATAAGTTTTAATCCACAAAGTTTAGGGCCTAAAAAAAGGAATTAAAAATAAATTTTAAGCTTCTAGAAGTGATTTCTCGTTTTCATTACTAACATAACATTAGAGGGGCCCAAAAATGTATACGCATTTCAACAAAAGGAAAATTTCTATAAAAATTATAATACTGAATTCCATAGGCAACTAAAATAAAAAGTCTTTCTCGTTGGCTATGACTGAATTCATACAAAACATCAAGGGATGATATAAATCACCTATGATTTCCAAAATTTCAACACATACCCAAAGTGGTTACATAAGCGTCAAGACATTTCTGATTATGGCGAATTACTGGCCCTATCTATTGTGATGAGAGCTTACCTCGATGGATTACTTTGGATTTCGGTGGCAATGTGATCTTCGTAATCGTCCTAGTCGTCTTCATCCAATGTAATAATTTTGGGATACAAACTTTCCGTTTATCTGTGATAGAAAAAGTTATTGATGACATCTATTAAAGCGTATGTACATTTTTGTGGCTCCCCTGTATTTAGAGTTGGACAAAAATAAGGTGACCAGATTTTTCAGTTCAAACAACGAAACGAAATACTGGGCGGGGGTGGGGGGCAAATATTTTGTATAAATATAACAAATATACTAGACGTAGTTTTTAAGTAAGTGCCGTTTTGATATTAAAAAAGGACAATTTTTTAAACACCTTAATTTTATATGAAAGCATAGCCCATAATCTACTTTTCAACATAATTTCCACTTATACTAAGACATTTATCGTATCGTACGACCAGCTTCTGAATTTCAACCTCACCGAAAATCCCTCCGATTGTGAAATACCCACTGTTTCTTCGTTTCTTAAATGCAAGAAACATGAAAGCGGTCGAAATTCTTCGGCAAATTAGCGAGGTGTATAGAGAAAACGCTATGACCGTTTGGCTTCACGACAATGTTCATCCACACATGGTTCATCGAACCCAAGATGTCTCGCGTCATTTGGTTGGGAACAACTTGATCACCCTCTCTATAGCCCTGACCTAGCACTCAGTGAATATAATTTGTTCTTGCGCTTAAAGAAGCACCTTGGTGGTCAGCGCAAAGACGTCAAAACGGCCGTGCTGGAATGGTTAGCAAATCATTTCTATGAGGATGGTATTCAGAAGCTGATCGTACGAGAAGTGCTTATACAGGGTATCTCAAAATTCAATGTACAAACTTTTAGGAGAGATAGTATGGGTGATTCTAAGTAAAAAATTCATATGAACATGGGTCCGAATTTGAACGCAAACTGAGATATGAACAGAAATAAATATGCCACCACCAAGATTAACGTGCTAATAACTCAGGTTTTGCAACGCTTAGGATAATGAATTTTGGAAGAATAATAGGGTACATAAAACTCTGTATACCGTTAAAGTTTGATTGAATTCCAACGAGTAGTTTCCGAGTTACGCAGTCAATATCTTAACACGTGCTGATTAGTACTCATATGTGAGCACTGTTACGATGTTGAGTTCGTAGCTCGGAAACTACCCGTTGGAATTCGATCACACTTTAACGGTATACACGGTTTTATGTACTCTATTATTCCTCCAAAATTCATTATCCTAAGCGTTGCAGAACCCGAGTTATTAACATGTTAATCTTGGTGGTGCATTTTTATTTCTGTTCATATCTCAGTTATCGTTCAAATTCGGACCCATGTTAATATGAACTTTTTTACTTAGAATCACCCATACTACCTCCCCTAAAAGTTTGTACATTGAATTTTGAGACACCCTGTATATAGGTGGAAATTATGTTGATTAAAAGTAGATTAAGGTCTAGGCTTTCATATAAAAGTTAAGGTGTTAAAAAAATTGTCCTTGATTTTTTTAAGTATCAAAACGGTACATGTAATATATACTGAAAAATAACCGGTGAATATTACTCTCCCAATCTTTCATATGTAAATGAGACCATAAATAGAACACATTTATACCGCCTCGTTGGATTGTACTTATCATACACAATTAAAAGGAGATATTTTATACGAGGGACAGTCAAAAAGTTTCCAAGATGATGGTATGAAGGCACTTTAATGGTAGGACATACGGCGACGTTTACCTAATCTCCTTCAAAGTGACACGCAGGCGAGCACACACACCTGCTCCATCGAATCTGCCATTCTTGGAAGAAGTATCGGTGGAAGGCTTCTTGTGGAATCTTCCGGAGCTCGGCCATCGCATTCGATTTGATATCCTCCATAGTTGCGAAACGTGTCCTTTTGAGGCCCATTTTCAGAGTCGGGAACAGTCGAAAAAGGAGCGCGATTCGGAGAGTACGATGGCTGAGGGATGGCAGGAATGTTTTTGTTAGCGAGGAATTGCTGCACAACAAGCGAAGGTGCGTTATCGTGATGCAGAAACCATTGTCCCTGCTATTTCAGCGCAGCATCTCCGTAAACTTGCTGCAGCACTGATAGCGTCTATGAAGCAGATTTTCCCAATTTGCACATGAACTTGATGTTCGCACGTTGTTCGAATTGCAACATGAAGACGAACGACCAACACTTGTGTCTATTTCAAACGGAACAGTAACGAAACGGCAAACTGAAACCCGTCAGGCTTTATTGCCCCTACGAGCGGAGATGTTGTTCTCTGCAAGTCTGCGAGCAGAGATGGTGTTCTCCTTTTCACAAAAAATGGGATCACTATCTTATCCTTGTTTGCCGTCTGTTGAGGAATTCCGGGAACTTTTTGACCTCTCCTCGTAGATAGAGACACTCGGGAGAAACTGCAAAAATCGTGGCAAAATCGGGACGGTTGGCCATCTTACAGAAAATCAATCGAGGAAGTGGCTTTTGAAACTTTTTAGCACTAATTTGAAATCTTCAAATACAGAGTCTAACCAAAGTATGAATATTGTAGCAGATATTTTGTTATGGAACTTAACAAAATTAACGCTTAATCAAAGGACAACGATTTCTCTAGAAAGAGATCTATTTCATCATAGTACAGTTTGCCGATAAAGTATTAAATCACACCCTGTTCGATTTGCCCTTATACTTTTAAGATAATTGCACTCTCGCCCCATAGGAATTTTCCCATTAAACGGTTGGATGTTTCGACTTTCTTTGGTACCAAAGTATATGGAGCATGCAATTATAGATTCATAAGTCACACCCTCCAGTTTAGTACGATTATGCGATCGCATTGAAAAATGCATAATTTACTCACGTCCACACTTTTATTTAATTTGCTACAAACTCAAGGAAAATATACTTCGATAGAGAAAAAACGAAACAAACTCTACATTCACGTTCTTGCCATTCTAAATTGTCATTATGAGTATTTGAGTGTATTTTCTTATGGTTCCGTTTTAATAAACAGGGAGATATTTTATTAATTTTATGTTCTTACGAGGGCGGTCATAAAGGCATTACAATCAGCCGGAAAACTAAGAGATGGGATAACGCTGCACAGTGGTGGCGTCAGTCCTTCTCCACATATGCACCTCCCAGGGCCACACACTTTTCCCAACGATGCTCGACTTGCTGGATGTCACTTTATAGAAGTCCTCCTTTTGGCTGTTGAGGAACTGCTCCACTCGACGATGACCTCGTCGTCGTCTTGGAAATGCCGTCAACGAAGCGTGTTCTTCAGGCAAGGGAAAAGGAAGAAGTCAATGGGGCCAGGTCGGGTGAATGCGTCGGATGGGGCAGTATTTTGAAACCTAGCTCACCCGCAACGCGCATGGTCTCTTGCGCGGAATATGCCGGCGCGTTGTCATGGAGAAGTCTGTCCCCTTTGGACACCTTACTTCGCCGCTTTGACTTGACGGCCTCTCCTTCTCAATTGTGGCTCGTCATAGATGGATTGGCGTCCGTTCCGAGGTTCCGTCTTCCACGCTTGTCTAGTTGCACTTGAAACGTCGACGCCAGATGGCGACTGTCTCGTACGATGGGGCATTGTCACCATAAACGGCTACTAACTCGCCATGGATTTATTTAGCGTTGTTCCCTTTTAAAAGCAGGAACCTTATCGCGGCTCTCACCTCCAATTTTCCGACGGGCTGCGCCATGTTGCTTTCGACGCTCTGGCAGCGTTTAGCGATACTGCACCTAATGCCGCTTTGTATCCTCCAGCGCTCGAGGAATGTCGCTTCCCAGTGGTACCACATTTTCAAAACTGATCGTTCTTTCATGTACAGGTAATGATTTATGACTGCCTCTCGTGTACGAGTAATTTCAATTGTAAATATCATGGATTGTTTTGTTGTAAACACAAACGTTAAAACTAGTGGTCACATAAAGCGAAATATATTTGATCCTCAAAAGATCACATTTCCCGAATTCTGTTTATGATACATTTCAAAGATAACCAACAAACACCACTGACGTCACCTAAACCTTGGGCGCTAGATGAAATTCATGGTAGAAGGCCCTTCTTTATCACATTGTTATGTATAAAGACTTTATTTTCAAAGAGGTGAGAGCTTGCAGAAATTCACCAGCTTCTCTTGAGGAGCTACGGGTTATTTCTGAAAATGGCACTAAATCGCACTGGTTGTTTTTTTTCAGAGAAATGGCATATTTTGACAAAAAATCGCACTAAACTGGAGAGTCTGATAAATGTGCATTTCATAGTTAATACTTAAAGAAAAGAGAACCAAATAAACAAAGAGATGCAAGACCCCAGCACTTTTAGAATTATTAAGTTAGAAATGGTAACAATATAAAACGTTTATATTTTTTGAATCATTTACAGAATATACCTTTTGTTATGAACATGTGAATAGAATTTATGGAACCGAAGATGTCCCACAATGTTCATAAATTATATAAAATTTATTACTCAAATAGCCGAATCAAATTTCTATTTCTAACGTTTCTTTACAGACAGTGGCCACCAGAATGAGCGTTTGGTTCCCATTCTCAATTGGCAAGTGATCCACGAGAAACTGCAGTGGAATGTGATCCTTCTCATTGGCGGAGGCTTCGCCACGGCCGAGGCGTCCAAGGTGATCACGTGCAAATTGACTTACGACATCTCCCTCTCCATTTTTTTCTCTTTTCTCTTTTTTTTTTTCTTGCCATCGCTGACCCTTTCTGACGTCACGTGAAGCCTCCTTCCGCCCCCTCTAGGCTTGTTCGAAGGGTAATTAATATTCAAACGACTCCTCGTGATTGGCATGTTCGACCCAGCGAAAGAATAGAGCGGATGTTCGTTCTTTGATGTAGCTCCTATCAGGAGACATTTTCCCAACAAAAGAAAGTGCCGGGAATTTTTTATTTTGAAAATTAAAAAAAAAAAGAAAGTTTAATTAGCTATAGAATTGTTCGTCCCCTATTGTGTGCCCCGTCTTTTTTAACTATTCTCTCTCTTCCCTATCCCTCCTTTCTTGGTAATTAAGCTAAACGACGATTTCCTCGTGATTGGATAATATTGAAACCGGGCATCACCCGGTTTCATCTTACGAGTTACCATGGTGGGAAGTTTATGAAAGGACATCTATAAAAAGTGGTTGGGAAGTAATAAAAATTTTATGAAAAGCTGAGAAAATATAAAGGTTTGAATTTATTATAAACACATTGTAAACATGTATTTAGCAGGCTTGCAATTTCATGCGATTTCTCTTCCACTATTCAATCTGTTTGTTTTATTAATTTTCGTATTAAATTTTAAATCGAGTCAAATGTATTGTACCAATGCTTTGGATTTAGTATTTTGAATTGCTACTTCATATGCTACTTCATATCCTTTGATAAATTCGTTCACTTTGAATTGCAGTCCTTAAAAGGCTCCCCAATCTCAATTTCAATAAAAAATGTGAACAAGCTTCAAAATTGGAGAGGAGGTGTGGCATCTTTATTCTCTCAAAACGTTTAATTTATTACCAATAGTCACAATATTTATTTCAATATATTCACATAGCTTACTGGTGCGAACTGTTTTTTTAAAATTTTAACAATTGACTATTCCATTTATACGTATGAATAAATGCTATGTGTTCATTTCAGATTTTCAAAATGGCATTCATGCTATTCAATCTCACATTTATTGTTTTGTCGCTATAGCGTCTAACTCCCTTATGGGCGTTAGCTAAAATCTCAGACTCTCGAAACCAGTCTTTTTCAAGTAATCTTTAAGATCATTGAAAGCATACGAACCTATAGTTTCGTGATATTTAACTATTACCATGTAATTAAGCCTTTTTATCAATTATAAATGCGAAATGAGAAATCTGTTTCTAAATCAGTTTGGCCGGTAATTATATCCATTGCTTAACCAAGAACCTGCATAATTGTCTATTCACAGCTACTTGATTGAATGCGAATGTTTCCAATTCCATGCAATTTATTCTAACCAGTTAATCATCTCCTAAGACTCTGGCAAAATGTGAATTTTATTTTGAGAAAGACCATTGTGTCTGTTCCCTTGATTTCTGTGTTCATGTTCCAGAAATCGAGCACCTGGCTACTATCATACTTAGGAAACGCCACGTGTGCTTTTACCAAAAGCACACTCCACAGAGGAAGAAAAACACCAATATATAATATACTGGGGTCATTATGAAAGTCATGGCAACTATTTTTTCTGCCAGAAGTGTGACAACACTGCAATTTGTGAACACATATTTGGAAGCTCATTGCGTGTCTTTTTGACTGCCAGCACCAAATTGGTCGGGTTACGGGAGGAACATCAGAGAGACATAGAAAATTGTTACTATGAGACAGTCATCGTTAATAAAGAAATATTGTACAGGGTCAGTCAAAAGTCGTTGGATACCTTCCTATCTTGGATACCAATGTAGTTACGCAAATTCTAATACAGGGAATAAATAGGAACTTGAGAGTGCTCTATCTGATGGAGTACCTTACAAATAAGCAAATTAGGACACATCCAAATTCTATCTCGAAAACCGTAAGAGATACACAAAAAATTCCAATTTCACAATACTCATTGCAAGCTCTGCAAATTATTTCATGCGCCATCCTCGTCCTATTCTGGAAAGTTCCACAATTTACCATAAAATCCCCAGTTTCCTGTGCAATTGGTATAAAAAGGCATGTTGAAGCTAAGAAAAAATCAGACCAAAGCAAGATGGCACAGTGCACTAACCAGGAAATGATCAACATGATCCTCTGCTTTGGTGAGGCGAGGCAAAATTATCATGCAAAAACCAGGCATCGTTGAAATGTCGTGCGGAATTATGCTATGGTGCAAGTGGACATCACATTGAACACTATCTGGATTGATGGAAAGACTTATTTTGTATCAGATGACTGTTTGTAAGCAAATTGTCCTGTCGCAGAGCTTGCAATGAGGATTGTGGGTGATCCGCTCATCGGATTTTGGTGAAATTTTTTTTTTGTTTTGTTTGGAATTTGCTGTTGAACAAATGTGCAATTGGAATTTTTTGTGTATCTCTTACGGTCATATCTGAGATGATGAAAGGTGCTCCATCAGATAGAGCACCCTCAAGTTCCTATTCATTCCCTGTATTGGAATTTGCGTAACTACATTGCTATCCAAGATAGGAAGGTGTCCAACGACTTTTGACTCACCCAGTATACATTGAACAATACAATGCTCAGTACAAACAAATATCTCTAAAAGTAATTTCCAAGATTGTCCATAATACGTTGCCAACAATTGGGAAGGTACTGAATACATTGGCTGCAACTAATGAGTTGAACATACAGGCAATACACTGGCTTTTAAGTGCATGATAACGCTTAACCTATTGCTCATATTTCCCATCCAACAGTACAAAGCAAAAATTAAGCAAAAAACCGTGGAATGGAACAACTAAAAAGATGAAACCTCTAATAGTGACAGAAGCGCATTCAACGTATTTTAAAACGTGTATTCTGGAATTTTAGTGTTGTTGCACGTATACCAGGAAGCTCAATAAATATTGAATCTTACACGTAGAAAATGAGCGGATTTAAAACTAGTTGTCCAATAGCCATAAGTTGAGCTGAAATTTTGACGATAAGTAGCTTAGGTCCTTTCAGTGTTTGCATACTAAAATTGGTTGAATTCGGTCAAAGGGTTCTAAAGATAATGTGTGCGAATGGACAGACAGACAGAGGCGAATTCAGTTTCCGATACTTAATTATTAATTACAATAAATAATTAGAAAGGTTCTTTGTAAATAATGTTAACTGTTTAGATTTTACTCATTATTGAACAATAGCAGTCTAGTCAGAAATCACAATACAATTTCATCGTTTTAAGATAGACCGACAAAACTTTTCTCCATCCATTCATGGTCCAATTATTGTAACGCGCATATCTTCTATACTTCTGTACTAATATACAGAGTGTCCAAAAAGTCTGGTAACATGGCAGATATCTCAACGCTGCCAGGTAGGCGAGATCTGATGAGTGGGGAATTCATTGCCGCACTCAAATTTGACTTTGACCCCCAAATTTAAGGTCATCCATTTGCTGACTCGAAAACTTTAAAGATAGAGAAAAATTTCCGATTGCTACCCTGTAGAGCGACACCACATTAGTCTAAAAACAATTTTTAATCACACCCTTCCCCCTTGAAAGATTTTGAGAAAATGGGCGAGAAAGAGTCACTCAAGATCAGGTTGGGCTGGCCAGGTTGGCTGAGATTGGCTTCACTGCAATTCAAATGTGTTAGAAACCTGCAAATCCACAGATACCATCTTGTTCTAAGTGGTTTTTCTGTTGTGCTACTCTGAGCACAACGTCTTCAGTTTTCATAAATGGGCATTGTTTTGAATGAACCATTAGCAATTCTTTTGGTACATGTTGTTTCAAGGTACTGACTTGAAGATGGCAGTAGTTTTAACAATAAACGAGATGATTTCATGCTAGAACCACTGGAAAGGGCTACATTTGGGGGTCAAAGTCAAATTTGAGTGCGTCAATGAACCCCCCCCCCCATTACCTATAAACCACACTCGTCAGATCTCGCCTACCTGGCAGCTTTGAGATATCTGCCTTGTTATCAGACTTTTTGGACACCCTGTATAAAGCACAATGTAATTACGTATGTATCTATGTATGTTTGTCCAATTTTAAAATGCAACTTGGAAATAATTTATAAAGTTGAAATTTAACATACATGTGTAACTCTGTAATACTATCATAATGATGGAGAAAATCCAAAACTAGAGATATGTCTATCAAAAAATATAAATTCATAATCTATATAGGAGGGGAAGTCAATAAGTAAGTTACCATCGATATAGAAAGGAAACAAATACGAGTACTGACTTGAAAACTACTTTTATTCATCCGCATAATCTTTCTGTACATTGAGGTACTTACGCCATCGTTTCACAAGCCCCTCAAAAACAGTAGGATAAAAGAAATAAAGAAAGCAAACTAGAGCTAACTCCAATTATCAGGTAAATGATATAAATTAGAAAATGGATGGGAAAGAAAATTCTGTGACCTGGATTCGAACCAGGAACCTCGACTATCATGGTCGACGCCTCTACCTACTGGGCTATCGCAGACACTTTTGTAGACATGCTATCACTAAGAGTCTTAAAGACAACCAAGTTGTCAAGTTGGAAAGTCCAATGGGAGGCGGGGCCCGGTTCACAGATGGTGAATTTCTCCTATCCAAACCATCAGAAAGTTTGATGAACACATAATAAGAAATAAAGAAAGTAAATTGGAGCTAACTCCAAACATCAGGTAAATGATATTAATTAGAAAATGGATGGAAAAATTCTGCGACCCGGATTCGAACCAGGAACCTCGATTAAAATAATAATAATAATTAATTCAGTACGATAAAGTTCTTTGGGCTACTGCCTGAACCAGGCGGTGACTTCCCAAAGCATCATCGTCGCTTCGATTAAGAGGATCGATCTGCTTCATCGTAGGGAAAGTGTTCACCCGAAAGATGATGTTTACGAGGGCCGAACAAATGGAAGTTGCTTGGAGCAAAATCAGAGCTATACGGAGGATGCGCGAGGACTTTTCGCTTGAACTTTCTCAGCATCTCAGTTGTCTTGTTGGCAGTAATAGAATGTTCACAGTCTTCCGGGTTACGAGGGCATACTGCTTATCATTTAGCCCTGACTTTGCTCCTCACAACTTCCATTGGTTCTGTCCTCTTAAACGTCATCTTTCGGCCGACGATGAAGCTGTACAAAGGGAAGTCACCGCCTGCTTCAGACAGCAGCCAAAGAACTTTATCTTACTGGTTTTGAGGAGGCTTGTGAAACGATGGGACAAGTGCCTCAATGTACAGGGAGATAATGCGGATAAATAAAAGTAGTTTTCAAATCTGTACTGTATTTGTTTCATTTCTAACTTACTTACTGACTTCTTTGTTTGCTTGCATGTGTCAACAATCGACTGGTCGTGTTTGTATATTGCATCAACAATGGCTGATGAAATTAATGCTTGCCTTAAGGATTCACGTTATAAGAGGGATAATTTTAAAATGTAATAAAATCTTGTAAACATTCCAAGGAGGAGCTTTAGCAGTGAAGCAGAAATACATTTATACATTTTTTAAAAAGAAATTAACCCCCCACCCCCGAGTAGGGTAAGGCAAGTAGCAGATCCTGAAGTCATCTATTCTTTACCCCTTTATCTGCACTTTTTTACCTCTCCCCAAGATTTTTAATCAAAAAATTAATTTTCTCGAACGTAATATGTAGCAAATGTAAAAAAGCTCGTATTTTCTTTTCTTTCTCATCATTTCCGAACATATGCCATATCACATGCGATATGCTTCCATAGTTCTAAAGACCAAGTGACTGCCAACCCCGCAAATCCGACCCCAATGGAACAACTGGGCCTAAACTTCATAGTAATGTAGATCTTGCCTAGAGGAATCTGGATACTGAATTTCACGCCTTTACGTACCTAAATAGCATATAGATACGTTGTTCTCTCTGAATCCAACCCCCAGAATTCCGACCCCCGTATACCAATCAAAACCAAATTAAATAGTGCAGATGGACATGCCCATAGTAAGCTGCATTCCGAATTTCAACCTTCTACCTCAAAAAAATGTAGAAATTATGAAGGGGACGGACTGACATTATAAAACCAATAAGTAGCTCCATTCTTATTCTACTTACGAGGGTCAGTCAAATGAAAACCGGAATTTTTTTTTTTACAGCTCCTTTATTAGAGACAGAGTTGGTACACTATTTTTCAATGTAGTCCCCATCTTTTCGATGCATTTCCGCCACCGAGTCGGGAAGTCATGGATACCTCGGGAAAAAAAAAATCTTCATATAATGGAGATCTTGCTTATAGGAATCTGCATACCGAATTTCTCTCCTTTATATGCATAAATACACCTAAACCTTTTGGTCCCCTCTAATTTTCACCCCCAAACTTCGACCTTAGTGGGCAATCAAAACCAAACTAAATAGTGAAGGTGCACAAGCCCATAGCAAGCTACATTCTGAATTTCAACCTTCTACCTCAAAAAATGTAGAAATGATGAAGGGTGATTCAAATCGTGTGTAAAATAAAACCAATAAGTAGCTCCATTCTTTCGCTACTGAATAATATAGATTATGAGCACTTGAGCAATCGTGCGTCGACAAAGCGATTTCACGTGCGCGCGCCGATGTCAATAATGCTTAAAAAGATGAACAGAAAGTAACAATACATTCCTTCTTGACGAATCGATTGTTATATGACATGCCAGTATCTTTGACTTCTTTACACTCACTGTTTTAGCACGTGAGTTTGACTTTGATACGGCCGAGCTAAGACTTTGATGGTCCTATTTCTGAAAACAGAATTTGAAAAAGTTAATTCGTTTTCAAGTTATCGTGCAAACGGCGGACGGACGGACGGCCGGATAAACGTACAGACCAAGGGCGCATTCTTATAAGTAGCTTTTATGCTAAAGCTCCTAATAAAATATTGGGAGAGCTGTAAAAAAAATTTCTAAAACAAATAAGAGAGTACAATTTTAGGGCGTGCAGTTGCTCAAAAGATGAAGGTACTTACTTTCCCTAATAAGCTAACAACTGGAGAAAATTTATTTTTCATAATGGTTTTTGTAATGTAGGGACTTCCGTAAAGAAAAATGTTTATCAAACTTATTAGAAAATTTTAAAGATTACAACTGATTGTGTGAGAGGACCATCCTTGCTGCTAAAACTAATACTGTCAATATGAGCAACCATATTCAGGGCGTTGTTCCACGTTCTGGAACTGAATAAACTGTATTGAAGCAGTTTCATGCTGATGAGGCTCTAAGCAGAGCTCCTCAACTCTCTCAATCCATCGGTGAAGTAGTTTTTAATAAAGACAGAATAATTCAATGCCTATATACTATTTTAGATTTTCTAAAATGTCAAGGATGCAATATCGAATTTCCTGGACGAACGCAATGTGGACACAAAATTCCAATGTGAACATTTTAAAGAATTCTTTTCGTTTTTCCAAAGTGAATATTTCCTATATTAATTTTAAGGCTTTTTCATGTGTTCATAGATATTCATGATCATCGAGCTCCATTGTTAAAATGAAGCTAAAGCTTCTAGCTCCCAATAGGGCGGGAACTCTGTTGAAAAGTGGCGCTGCATGTACAATCGGCCCAAAAACGCCTGCAGCGCCGCCCTATCGACAGACAGAAACTTTACTTTCATTTTCAGTTTCAATGAAAAACCCCTATCGGCCCTGATGCGATCTATGCGGCACCTGGCGCGATCTGTTTTCCTTAGCTTCTCGAAACAATGGAAAATGGCCGAAGCTCGATGACCATGAATATCTATAGACCGTGGTTCATACTTATATTCAAATTCAGATATTGAAAAATTAAATCAAACAAATAGCCAGAGCAACGCCGGATATAGTTACGTATCTCCAATTGTCTAAAATATGCTTACCTCTAATTGTTTCCTTTGCTTTCTACAACAACTTGCAAGCTTTTACTTATACACAGTCTTTTCGCAAGCCTTTATAGATTCTCACTCCCAGTCTGCTTTGCCGGTTGTAATAAGTCATTTACGTCAAACTTTTCTGTTCTTAATGCGTTTATATGTTCTCCTAGATATACGAAATGCTACCCGAAAATTCCAGGAATTCAGTTATTGAAAATAAAAAAAATAACGTTCAACTCATTTCAGTCATCGTCTTCAAAATAGTCCCTATTATATACAGGGTGTTTATGAATTCCATTGCCAGACTTGGAGAGATGGTAGGGAAGGTCAAAACTAACAACTATTCCGAATACCATTTTCCCCACAAAAACGTTGTAAACTAGTTAAAAAGGTGTAAAGATCCCGACCAACCGCTGTGAATGCTTCAAGTTAGGTGCAGCTCTGGACAATTTATTTTTGTTCAAATGCAGAAACGGTTATTACAATGTTACATTGAACAATTACAGCAACTGTTCGATGTGGCGACCTTGGGCTGTGATGCAGGACGTGCATCTCCGTTGCATGTTCAGTCGCAATCTCAAACATTTCTGGTCTTTGCTGAACCTCTCTGCAGGCGATAAAGATTCTTGCTCTCAGCTCGTCAACACTGGCTACTGGAGTAAAATAAACCAGGCTTTTCAAAGGACCCCATAAGAAAAAGTCCAGCGGCGTTAAATCCGGTGATCTCGGTGGCCAGTTAATGGAGCCACGTCTACCTATCCAATGTTAAGGGAAGGTCTGCTCGAGAAACTCACGCACGGCCCGGGGAAAATGTGCTGGTGCTCCATCGTGCTGCAACCACATCTGCCATCTGACTTCCAAAGACGCGTCTTCCACCAGTCCAGGCACGATATCTTAAAGAAACGTGAGGTAATGCTCTCCATTCATGTTTGGAGGTAGTGCATGCATTCTGATTCACCAATTAGTGCTTTCGTTGCTAATTTCCTGCTTTGCATGCAGCTCTGCGGGTGCCGTGCAGTGCAGCATTCACAGGGGTTGGTCGGGATCTTTACACCTTTTTAACTCGTTTACAACGTTTTTGTGGGAAAAATGGTATTCGGAATAGTTGTTAGTTTTGACCTTCCCTACCACCTCTCCAAGTCTGGCAATGGAATTCATAAACACCCTGTATAAGCGATTCTAGCGTTTTCCCTGCTATTTCATGCTCCCTGGAAGTCCTTAGATGAGAGTGTGTTCAGTAACATCTACGATAATGTTTGTACCTCTGCAGTATTTCTAAACGAGTTCAGATGAGTAAGGGGTGCACTGGAGGACATTCGTATTTTTGAAAAACAGGAACTGGTAAGCAAAAGCGATGCGTGGACTAGGGATATTGTCGTTCTATAGGACCAGCCCTTAGCCCAGTAAAGACAAGTACTTTCAGTTTTTTTTTCATGGACAACTATTATTCTTTGTACCATTCAGTCTTGCTAAAAACGTGCTTAGAAAAATATATCATCTTATTTAGCTAATTAGTTAGCTCATTCGTTGATGTGCATTTTCAAATACATGCTACCGTTTAATATTCACCACCATATTTGACCCATATTATAAGAATCACATAATATTTGATCCATCTTACTAAATATAAAATGTTACCTTAATGAAATTCGAAAGTCTATTTCTTCATTATTATTCTTTTTTAATTTTTCCTTTTTTTTGTATTCAAAGATGTCTGGTCTGTCAGCATGGATAGGTCGGCAACTAGTCGTATTCAAATCCCTTCCTTCGGCCACCATCGTGTTCCTCATTTCTTTGATGACAGCCATATTGACCGAGGTGACAAGCAACGTCGCCACGGCATCCCTCTTCCTTCCAGTTCTAGCTGATATGGTAACGGGTCTTAACATTACTGTTGCAATTAAATATAGAAATTGCTCTTCCTGTCTATCTGAGATAGGAAGAACTTACCAGTAGGTATACGATTTGGATCTTTGAAATCATTAGTGCTCTTCTGAAGAAGTACTACTTTAAATTGTCATTTCGTAGATCTTATTCTTTCATCAATTGCTTATTTTTAAAGTTTCTCTGAAAGTCTGTTAAAGAAACCCCAGCCTGAATAGTTCATATAAAAATAAAGCAAACAGTTTTTTAATGGACAATTATTGCACATATTCACATGGCAATTTGGAAGCTTATTTAGTCCAAATTAACAGCCTTTTAGGCTTCCTCCACGTGAATAAGAATTATATGTCGCGGGGATAGGGGAAGGAATCAAGATTTTTAGAGAAATGCTTAGGTGAGAATGACCAAAAAAAAAGGGTTGGGAAACGCTGAATTAGATTGAAATCTTCTATTCTAACGCCCGGAGAAAGTGAACAGCAATTTTAATCTTAATGAAATTCCTGACGAGGAAAATTGCCAGCAAAGTTAACATTCACCTTAGGCTCCTGTTTGGATGCAATACCGTGACGCTCACATCTAAGATTTCAATATCGATTTGGCATCTACTGAGTCTAATTTGTAATCTCGAGACAAGATTTCGTGCGCAACCAATTCTACAGTGACGATCTTTTATTTCAGTTATCGTCATCACTTTTGAAATGCAGACTTGCCCCACCGTCTCTGAAAACAATCTTCATTGTTCCACAATAGCTTGTTTAAAAATCACCTGATTAACGTATTAAATAATCTGTTTCAGCTTTAACCCAGTCTTAGTGGGCGTTGTTATTTAAATTGCAGCCCTCTTCCCATTACCTGATTACTCTCTGTCTGATTCTCTTTTCTTGGCACGCATCTGAGCGTACCATTGGGTCGGTTTCAGATTGAATGCATTGCACAAGTTCCTTTTCTTTCGTCTCGTCAGATGCTTTCCTGCACCACCTTCGTGTTGTAATCGTAAGTGAGGAAAGAGATGTTGGAATCAAGAGGTGAATTTTAAAGGAGAGTAAAACTCGCAGAATTTTAATCAAATAAATTATAATGAAAAAAATAAGAAGAAACTGCGGCGTGTAATTTCCTGTATATGAAGGAAAACCTTTTACCGTGAAAGAACATCCGAGATATGAAACGCCGTGGGAAGGGTCGTCCAAAAACACTCCCGTAAACGTCATGCTGATGGCGTGAATGAAATAAGTGAATGACAACAAGTAACTAGTAACAACGCTTTATAGGACATACGTTCATAGAGATATTCTTATTTTGATCCCAGAAATCGCCTCCCGATGTATTTTTACAGATATATAAATACATCCTGCATGAAATCTCTTTAAAAATGTTTTGATTATCTTCTCGTTTAAACCATGACAAGTATCTGTATTTCGCGTTTGTTTGAAAAACTTCTGAATTTCTGTGGTAATTTAAAAAATAGATGGATCTGTAGATAAAAAATTAATGACGTGGAAGAGTATTTTTCTTACCAAACTTGCGGAATATAAAGAGATACAAGCCTATTGTCAACAACAAAGACATTGCGCTTTAACGTCAATTAATGTAAATAAATTGTCCCAACCACAATTTGATTTCTTTCCAAACTCAATCTTTTACCGGAAGTTTTTAGTTTTATATATACGAGTTTTTAGTTTTTAGTGTCGTATATAGCATTGTAAATTCAACACTAAACTGTCTGTTTCTTATACTGAACATTAACATAGCATTCTGTCGCCGCTATTTATTGAGAGTAATATGGATTCGTTGTATTCACGCTTACTATATACTATTAGAGAAAGCTGTACACGAATATAAGAGTTTCTTTCATGGAGAGAGCAAATTCCAGCAGAATTGATGACCAGTTTAATAAAGATTCTAGCGAAGGAAACAATTTTTCATCTGCACTCGTGAGCTTTTTTGGCATCGAGTAAAGTCTTTTGATTCCTTTTCGGTTGTCTTTGGAAAATGTTCTCGAACTCTAGTTGTTTGCCAACAATGACGAATCAGATGGTTTATAATTATCGCAATAATCAATTTGTCGTGAGGAAACAGCGTGAAGATAAAAGCTTGTGGCTGTGTGTGGGTATGTCATTCTGCCATGTGTTATGCCTCCTGATTTGATCAGGTGATTTTTCGAACGAGCGAAGCATCGTCATTTCTATAAGGGAGGAGTCCTTGTTTCATGTGTTGGTGGAGACAGCGTTGGTAATGACAATCAACCATCGGCGCATGATGAAAAAAAAAAAAAACACAATCCACAAAGGCGGAAGGCGGGCGAGTGCCACCTTGACGTTTGAGGTGAACGACGAAGTGGTATTTTTAGTTTTCACTTTTATAAATAGATGGATGCTACTTCTTTTTGGTTTTTATTTTCAGATGAGCAAGATGTAAGAGCTCGTGACAATTTGCGTCATAAATTAAGTCCCGATTTGACTATAACGCTTAGCGAAATGCTTTAAGAGCTTGGGAATAAATAAGTTGGAAGGCGGCTATTAGGATGAAGCGCCATCTTTACAAGGTGTTGCTTAATTGGACAAAATCCTTTGACTCCATTTGCCATTTGCCGATATTTTAAAATAATCAGATGATGTTTGATTAAATCATATGATGTATTTTTATAAGACATATTTTCGAAAACTTGGGGAAATGTAGGTTATTCCGTGCACGTGTATAACCGCAAACGTGACCTTAAATTCAAAGAACGATTTTAATTTTAGCAATGTAAATATGGAAAGACAGGCTTTAAAAACAACAACGTGTATATTTTTTTTTACCAATGTTGTGCAATTCATTGAATTGTGTGGCAATTTATAAATATATTCAATGTCAGATTCATTAATATCATATTCATGAAAGAGGTGAATTTTATGACCATTTTGATGGTGTCATCATCCGCATAATATAATATTTTGTCTGTTTGTATAGTATGTTATTATTTTAGATTATTATAAACTGTGGAAGAATCTGAAGATCCCAATAGCATTTCCGTATGGCTTACCTTATCACTTGAAGATAGCATTTTGTTCTGGTGAAATCCTTAGCCTCAGTAGTCGATGAAGTGCCAGTAGCTTAGTTTAAGCTTATACACCTCAAACTCTAATTTAAATTGTGCAGATTAATTAGGATCACATTAATAACAATCAGGAAACCGTGGATATAATACAATGAAATAAGACAATAACCTCCTATCCACATGAAAAGAGGTTATTGTCATGTGAACAAGAGGATGTTTGTCTTACTTCATTTAGATCATATTATTGATAAATTAAAATTAATTTCAAAAATTACTTTGAGCATGGTTGTAAATACACATTAATATAGCATCCGCTGAGCCTCATACGAATCGAATGATCATTGAGGAACACGGAAGTTGGAAAATCCCTTCGCATATCTTAATCCAATGCCAGAAGTAATCAGGCAAAATAAAATCCAGTCACTCATTGATTCCCCGTCTCCGAATATACAGGGTGAATACAAAAGTCTGAACCCCCCTTTTATTTTTTGAACCGAAGCAGATATGTCAATTTTGATGAATCCAATGAATAGGAAGTTGTGGGTAGCCTATCTCATGGTGCACTTTCCATCATCCCATATATGCAAATTAGGACACATTCAAAATTTATCTCAAAAACCGTAAGGGATAGAGAAAAAAAAACAATTGCAAACTTGTTCAGCATAAAAAAACAAACAAAACAAAAAAAATCATCCAAATCGGACCAACCAATCACCCACAATCATGTGGTGAACTGTTTGTAGCTTACAAACAGTCACACTGCACAAGGAAAACTGAATGTTGATATTTCCACCATGTAAAACATGCAAATCAAAAAATTAACATAAAATACCATACTCACATTCACTTTCATGCGGAAAAGCAAATAAAAGGCATGTTTCAGCACACAGAAGACAGAACAATTCCAGGATGGCAAGCTACACTGTTAGGGAAATGGTCAACATGATCAACAGTTCACCACGTGATTGTGGGTGATTGGTTGGTCCGATTTGGATGATTTTTTTGTTTTGTTTTGTTTGTTTTTTTATGCTGAACAAGTTTGCAATTGAGTTTTTTTCTCTATCCCTTACGGTTTCTGAGATAAATTTGGAATGTGTCCTAATTTGCATATTTGGGATGATGAAAAGTGCACCATGGGATAGGCCACCCACAACTTCCTATTCATTGGATTCATCAAAATTGACATATCGGCTTCGGTTCAAAAAATAAAAGGGGGGTTCAGACTTTTGTATTCACCCTGTATAAAATCAGTATGAACTTCTCACTTTCTGTCGCCTGCTGATTGCAGGTTGAAACGCCTAATTCAATTAAATCTATATTAATAGCCTATTGTCCACAGTTTCTGGCCTATTTTGTTATTTATAAATCAGTATTACCTAGTAGACCTAATTTTATATTTTTAAGTAATACCATAGCCTAATAATAACTATATTATTAGGCTATGGTATTACAGAGCCCATCCATTACATCGAAAATTCTACTAAAATTTTACCAAGTCAAGATCCATCAGATAATTATTTCTTTTTTGCCATTTAAAATATTGTAATGTAAACTCTCTCTCTCTCTTGCCGTGCTTTTTGGTGCTGCATTTTCATCAAGGAGTGCAACGTGATTTCAATACATGTCCAGAAAAAAAAAAAAAAGACAGAGCCTCAATTAGTTTTTGAAATGATCACCAAATGGACAAATTGTGACGTTTATTCGTAATAGATAAATTGAGGCTATCCCTTAAGAATGAGTACAAATGAATTTTAATTTAAACTGAAATTCATTCTTCTAGATTAAACACGCTCTCTCTGCTTCTTAAAATATCACTTAAATACACCAAACTTGATTACGCGAATGAAGAGGGCTAATCGTTTGTTAGACTAGTTCCTTGTGGGCAGACGCAAGAGCGACAATTCTACTTGTATGAACCGATGTTGAAACTGGAAAAATGACAAGTTTTTCCATTAAAAATAATGAACTTCGTCATTAGAATGTCTATAATGCGTGATTGCCTACGTTTGTTTTTTTTTTCTTTGGCGTTGAATTTCATTGAAGAGAGATAAATTCTTTTCGATGATAGTATCAAGCTATTCGCCATTGATGCCAATGCTGCTAGGCTGCTTTGAAAATATTTATAAAATCGACTTTTAATCGTACGAGAAAAGAAAGTATGCCGTTGGGAACAGAAAAGCCAGTGCTATTACGTTTTCATTCATTTTCTGACAGTGCCGTACGCAGAGGGTGGGGGGGGGACTGAAGGGGCTGCACTTCCTCCCCGAAATTGATCATCTTCCATACAATTCTGTTACCTGTGCCCCCCCCCCCCCTCCAAACGATGTTGTTTTCTGATATCTGTCAAAATACATCCACAAAAGCATTTTCAAATCGTCTTCCCATGTTAAAAAACAGAAGAGTCTCGCTCGGCGATCGCGAAGGCACACGTGCCAAATTTCTGCGTATAGAAAATGTCGAGGATTTTTGCCATAGAAAATAATAAGCAACAGGAGCTGTAAAGTTTGCAGCAATACATTCATACACTACAAAACAATATTCTGACATTATTTGCAAACCTATTCTGTTTAGCCCGTGTTATTATGAACTCACTTTTCTTGAGATTTTGTTTGATATGTATTATTTTTTCTTTGCAGTTGAAATATAGTGCAAGAGATGAGAGTGACCAAGATAAGTTCCGTTTTGAAGCATCGGCCTCGGTGGCTCAGGGGTTGCGTGGTCGCCTCTGATGCCCGAGGACGCGGGTTCGACCCCGGCCGAGGACGAAGAGGATTTTTTCAGGGGGAAAATCCTGAGATCACGCACTTCCTTCGGAAGGGAAGTAAAGCCGTTGGTCCCGTGTAGTCGTTTGCCGGCTGCACGTTAAAGAACCCTTGCGAGGCAAAATTTGTGGCTCCTATAACGCCGTCCTGAAATGACCATGGCAGTTGAAAAGGACGTTAATACCAAATAAACCAAACCAAACCGTTTTGAAGCTTGAGATATGGGTAGCCTACTAACAAAGATAGTGCAGGGCTGAACGTGGATACAACACTGGATGCAAAAACAATTTTAAAAACTGTCATCGTAAGTCATTACAACAGACAATAACCACATTCAAAATTCCGTGCTAGTCGTGATGTAGAGGTAATTTTTGAATGAACGCGTGTTGTTTTAGAGCACGATTGGCAGACGCCGTGCACTTAGGCAGCTTAGCAATCGAGCATAAACATATCTGAATTAACGATTCTATGCCTATTCGAAAAAAAGATGCTAACTGGTGAAGCTTTTCGCACGTCTACGAATACTCTATTCATACTACGGGGGTTGTTCATTTTTGCCTCCAAGTCCGTAACTTTTTTATTTGTTATCCGATTTTCAAAATTCGTTTTATATCTGATACTTACATTTGTCCTCTATGCAATGCACTATTCATTTTTCGACAGTCCCTATCCCTTTCCACGCATTGCGCCAACGCGTGACTAGTCGGGTGGACCGTCGGAGAGGAATTCCAGGGTTGTTGTCGACACGAGGATTGAATGGCATCTTTCACCTCGTCGTCAGAACGCAACTCATGTCCCTTAAGGTGCTTTTTCTTCTTTGGGAAGTGGTGAAAGTCGCAAGGTGCAAAATCTTTCATTTTTGAACTGTGTGTGGCGGTCGTTATCGTGCTGCAAAAGAGGGTCCGAAGCTGCCATTACGACAAGTCCATTTTTCACACAGCAAAAATCCTAATTACGATCAGAGTTACAATTTTTTTCGCCAGATGGTGATAAAAGATAGACCTTGTTCCCGATAGGCACTTTACTGCCGACCCAATCTTCTCTGATTCTTAAAAAAAAATAAAATAAAAAAAAAATAAAACTGTTTCTTTCTTGTTTCAGTTCATAACCGATGTTCTTGAGTTCCTTCCACTCAAATTTTCATGGCATGATGATGCAATTAATTCGTATATTTTTAAAATATTTAGCGAAGCGACGTTTTTCCGCCATTATGGCTTTTCATGAGAGGGGAGCAATGGGACACCGACTTTTTGAAATCATTTGATTTAAACGATCGGTTTTCATCCAAACAAGCCCGGGCTCTGTGACTTGTTTGACACAAGGGCTCCTAAATTGTTTAAAAGCATGGCGACCTCAAGCCATTCAAATTCCGATCTTGCATTATGAATGAAAATTAAGTATACATGAGTATAAGCCATGAATACTACACTGATATATATGAAATTTTGCGAAAGCTTACCCAAGTTGTGTGTATTTACTAAATTTCACACTCAACCGATTGTTCATGTAGCGACGACGATTTCGAGAACATTTTGCAGAAAACACATCAATGAGAACGTGCTGTAATGTAATAAGTATTTATAATTCTCTTAAAATTAAAGTCTGTGTCTCACAAATATAAAATTTTTGATTAAGAATGTTTAATTTGCTTCTTGGGGGTGGCCATGGCCTGGTTGTCGGTTGGTTCGCTGATCGATGGAGTTAAGCAACTTCAGGCGCGGCCAGTTGCTGGCTGGGTGACCGCCAGTGGCTTGAGGACCACTGCTGGGTGGGACGGCTATATGGGGCACAGCTGTTGGGGGAGTTTAGTCTGACCCATTTGCTGAGTGACCAGTGCTAGATGTCCAGCAGCTGGTGATAGCCACTGGTTTGTTCGTCCGCCAGCAGCTCTTCCATCATGAACCCCCCCGTGCTTCGGAGGGCACGTTAAGCCGTCGGTCCCGGCTGCTACTGTCATCTCGTAGCAGTCGTTAGTTACTGGGATGGCGCAAAACTCCCTCGAAGGAGTAAGGCCGCAGATTATCGTTCTGCGATAATCTACCCTCTGTACAAGATAAGATAAAAGCTACACTTTCGCAAACACGGGACGCCATTTTTGATCCTGAAATTTTGTTTCGAGCCTGAACAAAAACTTCCGTCTCGCAATTTGCGCCCGGTCTCGAGCTTCTACGAGATTGGTCCCTTTATTGACAACCTAATCTCAACCGGTTTTGACTTTTTTTTACACTGTGGTCGTAGAATTCGAGACCGATCGCGTTCGGTCTCACTTTTTAGACACGCCCTTAGAGAATTCAATACCTGCATTGGGTTGATAATCCTCTGGACTTAGAAATCAAAGAGCCAATTACACACATCCCTTGTAAACCCGAAGTTGATTGGAAGTTACCAATAAATTTACCTCATCATATTTATTGGGGAAATAAAAACATCAAATTTAAATAATCCTAATGATGGAATTTTAAATAATGTGACAGTTAGGAAATGGGAACATCAAGGAAATAACCTTTTAGCCGTTTTAATATATAAAATTTGGAAAACAGGACAGTTCCCCACCATACTTAAACAAGCACTTATACGACCTTATACAAATATAAAACATGGGACAGATTATTATTAAAGAATTACAGGCCCATTTCTATTCTTCCAACAGTGTATAAAATCATTGAAAAAACTTTATTTAACCCTATGATGGAGTACCTTTAGAAAATGCTCCCCACCAATCAATATGGAGGACGTCCTAAAACTTCAGTTCAAGACTTACTTCTTATGATAATGTTAGAGGCAGCTGATGCCTTTGATAAAAGCCATCGTTTTGTTATTGTAACCTTTGACATTGCTAAGGCGTTTAATACCGTTCCCAGAACCCAACTTTTCATCGAATTACAGTATTTTGATATTGCAGGTCGATCAATAGAACTAATGCATGACCTTTTTGATATGAGATACAATAAGTTAACTACAAATAACCATTCCTATTACTATCCATCAAGTCGAGGAATTCCACAAGGTTCAGCAATCAGCAACATTTTATTCGCTGTAGTGACTGCGCCTCTTTTTGAACTACCTCTTAAATTGAAAATGAAAACCTTTGTGGATGATTTGATCTTGACAAAATCATATTCTCCGAATGAATACCAAATGATCGAACAAAATCTCAGACATGACACAGAAATCATCTGTAGTTTGTACGAAAAAAGAAATATGAAAATCAACGTAGATAATACAGCACAATGAACCATTGATAAAGACCAGTCTATTTCAGTTCGCACCCAAAAATCCTAGGGATCACCTTTGACAACAAATTAAAATTAAAGTCGCATATAGAAGAAGTTATTTGTCAGGGTAGTAAACTTAAATATCACCAAATAACGTATGGTTTGATCCTTTGGGATAAATCCCACAATAGAGTTTGGCAGGAAAAGTTGAAAGTACCGTATAATAGCATTATTCTTATGGCTTTAAATCTTCCTTTGTATCATTTTATAACTCAGACCGCCATTGAGATAAACCTTTTAACCTTCCCTTACTTTGTAGTGTTTATGAAATTGAAAGAACTGGTTAACGCGATTCAAATATCTACCCATCCTGCTCATTTTGTTTTCCAATGGTTGAACAGTTCCCCAAATATGAGAAAAGCTAAATGTCTTACTATAAACTCTCCATATATTGTTTCCAGATGGAGAGAAAAATTCTTTCCATTTAATATTATCTCAACATGGAATAAAACCCCCAGCGACACGAGACAAATTATCATTAGTTGCGATAAAGAGAACTGTTCTAACCATCAGAATCATGTAAAATTTATTCATGGACGAATTTAAATAATTTTAAAGAAAATTTTACTCCTATGAGTGCACAATAATAATAATAATAATAATAATAATAATAATAATAATAATAATAATAACTAACACGAACACGGACGAAACAAGCCCATGCTCCGTGCTTTTGCAACACGGGACACGGTTCGTGTAGGAAGTGACGTCAGATTTTAGCAACACGACTAGCACGGAGTGTTTGAATGTATCAGGTCGTTGCATATCAAATGTCGGATTTCGAGGTAGGTTCCGCGCTTCAGCACTGTTTCACGTTTAGTAACAAGTACCGATAACAAAGTGGTACATTCCCAGAGATAAATCTATCAGCGATTTGCATGTCTGCGATGGTATTTACGGTAATAGCGTTTGAACCCAAGCGAAGATAGTCATGACTTCATATGAATTACGTGTGATAATGCATTACGAGTTCAGGTTGAATCACACTGCATCCAACGCCTCTAATAAAGTATTCGGTGTAGGCACCATAAACAAACGTATTGTCCAACGTTGGTTTCGAAAATTCCGGGCGGGAGTGACGGACCTGGCAAATGAGCCACGCGGCAGACCACCCAACGTGTTGAATGACGCTGAACTGAAGCGATCTGTGGAAGAGGACTCGTCAAAAACTGTTCGGGACCTTGCAGGGGATCATGCTGTATCAGCGTCGACTGTCAGTAGACACCTTAGGACCATCGGCAAGGCGAAAAAGCAGGAGAAATGGATCCCACACGAACAGTTTGGTGGAACTTCCGTTGTGTAGTGCATTACAGCTTCCTGCAGCAGGGGGGAGACGATCACCGCTGCGACCTACCGTCGTGAACTGCATCGTATGCACACAAAACTGTGTTAGCAAAAACCTGCACTTGTGCATCGCAAAGGCGTCCTTCTGCTGCATGACAACGCGCGCCCGCACGTTGCACGAACGACCGTGCAGGTACTACAGGCTCTGGGCTACGAGGTGCTTCCACACACCCCGTACTCTCCGGACCTCCCCTACCGACTACCGTCTTTTCTAGAGCCTGGACAATTTTCTCCGGAGGAAAACATTCCTAACCTAAGCAGACGTCGAAAACGCATTCCGTGAGTTTATTGAGTCCCGTGACCATGGATTCTATCGGAGAGGGCTCGAGAAGCTGCCAAATCGTTGGCAACAATGTTTGGATTGCAATGGGGGTTATTTCGATTTACACGTGTGAAGGTGTCCTTTCTAGATGGCCATTAAAGATGACCTCTGCAATCCGACATTTGATATGCAACGACCGATGCAAGATCTGAAAGAAGGCCCTCGGCATCGAGGACAGGCGATAATGAGATAAACACAAGGAAGCCACAGAAACCTGTATTTCAAGTATCTCTGAAAATGATCTCTCAGTTGCAATCATTCTGAAGAAATATCTCTCTTTAATATATAGAAACCACATTAGATCCAGCAGTTATTTCCATAGAATTAGACACAAACTGTGGATATGGATCAACAGCAGAAATAAAGAATCCTCTTGTCCACATAAAATTAATTTTACTTGTATGTATATTTCGACCACCAAGTGGTCATCATTCAGAAAAAATACAAAGTAATGACAATTGCCAATTGAACAGCGAACTGTAACTTTTTCGGATGCGAAAAAAGCAGCGTTTCCACAAAACCTACCCTATCTCAATGGATACCAAAGAAAATACATTGAGATAGGTAAGAAGCCTGATGGACCCAAGTGGTCATCCACATAATGCAACTTGTAAAATAAGATAGCCTACAAAAAGGAGAAAAGATGAAACAAGGAAGACACAAAAAGCAGCAGGAAGAAGGAAAGAAAAAAGAACAAAGAGAGAGGTCACTTACTGAGTTGACTGGAAAGGAAACATTGTTTATGTCCTCAAAATTAATATCCAGAACATGCCTCGGCTTCCGGTACTTCGTCTATGCCACTTCATATCCAGGGAGTGCTTCAAAATTTCTGTTACTAGGTCGTTGCCATGGCACTTCATTTTCTCCATAATTTTCTTCAGAAGGTCTTGAACAAATCTTTCAATATCTGTCACTTCAAGTCGCTGTGGATAGGCGGATTCTTCGCAATTCTCGTATCTAGTTAGGCAGATGCCCTCTGGGTAACATTCTGTAACGATTGAATATCGCTCCATCTACTTCTGCGTATGATCGCCCAGGCTGGCATGCCGTAGAGCAGAATGCTCCGAATAATTGTCTTGTACAGGAGTAGCTTGTTGTCGATGTCGAGGGTACTGTTGCGGCCAGTGAGAGAAATCAGACTGAACTTGGTCCTTTTCGCCCTGTTCAAGGCATACGTCACATGATGTTTCCAGCATAGGTTAGAGTGCACAATAACACCATGGTATTTGTAGTTGTTGATCCAGTTTAGCTTCTTATCGTATAAAACGAGCGAGTTCGGGGGGGGGGGGGGGTACTAACGCTTCTTGTTGAAATACATAGCTTTGCACTATAGTTTCAATCTCCAATTGTTAAACCAGTATTCAAAGTCTTTTAGGTCCTTCTGCAGACGAGATATAACATGGGCAGAACAGCGCGCCCACGTCATCGCAGCAATCTGCAAAAAAGTATAATTTGCATTGGTCAGGCTTCGGAGAATCATGAACAAAGTAGTTGAACAGGTGGGGTCCAAGAACAGAAAACAAGAAAAGCAGTCGAAAAACAAGTACAATACGGACGTTGCTATAAAATTAAATAAATTGTCAACAACGTAAACCCATAAATAATTATTTAAATTCGATTAAATTTCTTAAGCAGACTAAAAATCTAAATGAAAAAAATTAACAACAAATAATGCTGTCCTGTTGGCTGCAACTCGAAATCAGATTGCGGAAATGATATATTCATACACTCGCTTAGCAAGGACAAATTCCTAAAAATGAAATGAGAAGTAGCAGCTATGAATTTAGAAAAGGCCTGTGTGCTACAAAGAGGATGGCGCTTGGCTAAGTAACCAATTGAAATAATTTGGACACAAAATTCAAAAGTCTGCCATGATTTGGAGTCACGCAAGGGGCCAGGATCAAAGTGTGGCTTCGTTACGTGGACGATGTTTTCACCATTTTTGACTCTATAAGCAATGTGTCACTTTCCTCCATAAGTTAAATAGGCAATACATTTTACTCGTGAACTGGAAAAAGATGGTGTTCTCCCCTATATGGATTTAAAAATTATCAGGAGTGGGAATAATATATCCTTTGATATCTTCAGGAAGCCACTAACACGGGGACTCTACATTGGCAGATACTCCAACCATTATTGGAGCCAGAATATTTCTGTGTTTACCTTCTCCGTCGAGAGAGTCCTCCAACTCCTCTAAGTGAAGATAAACTAAACATCAAGCTACAAGAAATCAAAGCATTGCCTTCAAGAATGGATATACTATGGACATGATAGAAGAGTTCCTGAAGAAAAGGAAATTTAGACTTTTCATAGCCAACGCTTCCCGACTGTCCCTTTAAGGAAAGGAAGCGATTCATCTCCTTGTCATTTAATCAATCTTTGACAAGAGGTTTAAGAAGAATCTTTAAGAACCGCGAACTAGATGTTTCTTAGTTTGAAATTTTTAATTGGTAACCCATAGGACAAAACTGACTCTATCAAGAAACCGACTCTACTTTGCTTGTTTTTATAGATGTAATTTCATCTAACTGGCTCTTCATTCAACGACTTCATGTATTTTAACGATCCTGCTCTCCCATTACTTTGTATTCTTGCTTAATGATGACTACATGGTGGTCGAAATGTACATACAAGAAGTAAAATCTATTTAAATAATAAAAGCCAGAAACTGTGGACACCAGTATACTAATTAAAGGAATACTGAAAACACTAATCCACTGATGAAGGAAATTTGGTTTCCGAAATGTACATCTGAGTCAATAAAAATTATCACGTGGATTAGTGTTTTCAGTGTTCCTTTAATAAGTAAAATCTATTTTATGCGAACAAGAGGTATCTACAATTATTTCCATGTCGACAGTTCATTTAGGAAAAATGCGTCGACAATAGTGGGGCTTATGTAGAGATTCAAATAGTGTCGAACAAAACTTTAAAGAACGGAATGTTTAATAACATGAGTTTCAAGAGAATCGGTTTGCAAATAAAAACCTACGATCATTTAAAAATGGGAATGATTTATCAGGCATCCTATACTTAGAAATTCAATTTTTAATCGTGCTTAGATCTAAGCTGTACGTTTGGAAAGAAGAAATACCAATGTTGCTGCGTTTACATTAAGTTTACTGATATCTATGAAAATATTTTTGTAAGACCTTTAAACTCTTTTTAGGGAATAGTGGAGTTGAGGTCGACCAAAGCTCTAAATTTCTGGATAGGATAAACATTTGGGTCCTTTGTGGCAATTGACAAGGATTAGACTAATGGACTTAAACATATAACCAAAATGAGATTTTCCCTGTGAAAATAGAAATTTAAATATGTAATAATTTTAACATATCGAAAGATGAAACAATTGCCAACAGTGAAGTCATTTTCTGAACTCAAAGCTTTTCGAAATACAAGGATATCAAAAACTCCTTTGTGTAGAAATTTATTCCGAGGATTTCTGATTGGTTGTAGGGCTGCTTTTATAGCAAAACACATCAAATTTTACTGAGAATCTGGTAGCACTATTCCGGTTTCTAATAGTACTATATTTGGACAGAGAATTTTCTCATTCCAAATTGCAGTAAAATGACCACTTCAGCAAGACTGCGCTGAAATATATGGTTACCTCGATATCGCTTTCCCTAATCGGTGGATTTGTTTAGCAGGGCCGATAGCTTGTCACTCATTTCCCAAATCTTACCCCTTAAATATCTAGAGTTTCTTCCACCTTATCTGCCGAACTCACTGAAATGCCACTGTAACAGTGTTTGGGAAGAAATTCATTTCAGATAGAATTCTGTCGTATCACCACGGAAATCACATTGAATCAGAATGACTGTTTGAACTAAAACGATATGTTTTGCTACAAAACTTTACGTGAAGTAATATCCTATTTACCAATTATACAGAAGGGGGTTAAGGCAAATAAGGATAGTTGGAATGATTATGTTCTCCAAGGCGCGCAACAAGCTATAGACGTATGCACTAGCAGCAGATAAAGCTGATGTTAGCACATGCAAAGTAAGCATTGTTGTGGATCCGGTCATGAAACTGAATGCCTTTTCGGAGGATTACATATGTGGATTTTCCTTGTTAAGGAAAAGATGTGCCGCAAATGGATTAGTCGTTAGAAAAGTTCGGCTTTGCAATCCAACCTCACCTGAAGAGAGAGGCATTCCAGATAAATAGACCCGAACACAGCAACTGCCCATCTCCACCAGCAGAGCTGATACGTCCTATTCGAGCAGAAATTCTGAAAGAAAATCCACTGGGTTGTTTTTCTAGATGAAGCTTACGTTAGCTGGATAATTTCAATAACCAAATGCCATTTTCCACTGACACAGGGACAACAAAAACTGCATAAAGTTTGTGCATGAATGCAAAGAAAAGTTTTCCAAATGGATTATTGTTCCCGCGGACAGCTGAGAATCTACCGCAGACGAGTAATGCTAACATGAATGCAGCATTCTTCCAGTAAATGGTCCATGATTTACTTGGCGCTTGTGGTTTCCGTTTTTTGTAACACGCTGATGAAGACATGCCGTCAAAATGCGCATTCGTTCTTGCGTAATACGAGTGTTTTTCTTCTCTTTTACTAATTTTTTTTTTTTGGAAAATTCAGATATTCAGTTTTAGGTGACCTCCTCGTACAGTTTTATGGACTCATTATATACTGAAGATATCCTTCGTATATGTCGTATAAGAATGCGAAGGTCTGGCTTCACATGGATAAATGCATCGAGCCATATGTAATGTTTTCAATACGCATATGAGTGGAAGACACATGTGACTAGCATATGGGTCATTCCATTTATGTCCATTACCGTAAAATCTCTCAATATCACTTATGAAGTAGAGGTAAGGTATTTCTTGAAGATACAGGCGAGAAAAAACGACTGCCTCAGCCCACTGGGGATGCGTTAGAATAACTTTCTACACATTATAAAATTCTAAAATATTTTTGGGAGACTAGGCTATCAAACTGAAATTATTCGCTAATACTCCCAAATTTTTTTCGTTTATGCTAAACCTCTTACAACACGCATTGTATTATGCCGGTCTTCATGATGAAAATGTATCTTATAAAATCTTTCGCCAATAGATTATTCATTTACTTAAACATAGGTGAACAGAACTTAAACATTCAACAAACAAAAACTTTTTTGAACACCTTCATAAAATTATTAAGTTTCCCCCCCCCCCCCCCGGCAATGTCTTTTACAGTGAAATAAATGAACAGAATTGGTAGAAATGCATTAAAGCAATATGTACTTATACGTTGATTACATATAAGCAACTTATTGATATCAAATTTATTTAATTATTTTATGAGGTTCGTTTGATAAGGAAGGTAAATTAAATTTCTATGAGTCGTTGCAAAAAAATTTTTTTCACGTGATGACGCGTGCCACGCTTGACATCAGCTGGTGCTAAATTTCAGCCAGAGTCTGTGCGTAGGTCACGTGTTACATTCGGTCGAAATGAGCAATGTAGCAGTTATTACGAAAAAGATTGCTGTTCCACCAAAACAACGAACCATCACAGAGATCAAAAATTGCAATGCCAAAACTGCACGAATTAGGCTTTCTCATCCACCCTATTCTCCAGATTTGACCCGAAGTGCTTCTTGTTTCCAAACTTTGAAAATTTGACTCGGTGAGAAAATATTCTTATCGAATGAGTCATCATTACCGTCGTTAACGAATACACTGAGTGCTCAATTGAAAGTGGACACTTTCGATTTTAGACGTTTTATCGAATATCTAGAAAAATACTTGAGGAGTTATCCTGAAACTCCAGGGGTGTAAAAAGTATGTTACACCTCATATTACAACAAAAGTTTTATCTCGAAGGCAAATAGGGGATCAGCAACAAATTGAACAAAAAAAATATAATGTTTGGGATCACCCCAAGGTGATCTAGAACAAGGTGGGGGTCAGTTTGCCGGAAGTAGTAAAAATTGCCTTACTGCGCAAGCGTATTTTGACGTCACTAGATGACATCGAAACCTATACCCGCTAAATCGAAACCTCAACAGAAACTAAAACATGGCGGCAATGAAAGCAGTCGTGCGATAGCCACACTTGACGACTCGTTCATTTCCTTCACAATTCTCATTCTTTATACTATATGTTTTAATTAAATAATAATGCCATTATATGAAGGGACTTACGTAATTTATAATTATTGTAAAATGTACTTACGTATTATCTTTTTAATGTGAACACAGGGTTGATGTTAACTATCAGCACATCGCGCGATAACTGATCATGCGACCAAGGTAAGTGAAATTTACTGAGACTAAATAGAAAAAGGGTTATATATCAGTTCGTTAGAAGGGGAGTGGGTGTCTTTAAAATGTAAAATCATTTACCTTGGTAGATTGGATTGTTGCTCGATCTACTTTGGTCATGTGACTTTTTAGTGCCTCGGACTGTCTTTCTAGTTGGGTTTGCTTACGCTGATATGAAGTCAATATGCCAAAGAGAAGAAGTTTATACTGGTGTCAGGTCCAAAAATAAAAATTTGGAAAAAACCCATTTTCGTTTTGTTTATTTTTGAGCAGGGCCTTACCCAAAATTTTATTTCGGGGGGGAGGGGGCTGAGGGGGGCTGGCCCAATTCTGCTAGCGGGGGAGGGGCCTCCAAGCAACAGAATTAGTTGGCAAGGTGGTCAATTTCGGGGGGGGGGGCTACACCAGCCTTCCTGGGTACGGCCATGTTTTTGAGAGCAACTGAAATTTAATCCATTCTATGGACGTTATCTTACTGAATTTTCACGATGTTTGCTTGGGCTATTTATAAGAGTAGCTCTATACATTTGGCTAATAAATTATGCAAATTTATTGCGCCTACGCAGTTAAACGTTATTTAATAAAAATGCTCATATTTCATCAAATATTTAATATGTCTATATTCTGAATGCAAAGTGTTGTCTCTACTATAGTTTGTCAAGTTTCCTGAAAATGGCATTGCATTGGGGTGAAAACCCTGCATGTTATAAACAAAACACTTACCAAAAAATTTCGATATTTTTTTTAAAGAAATCTTTGTACACTACTGTTTATAAAAATCGCAACACCCTGATGGAATGGTCTAA
>JAHWFO010037605.1:183691-242741 GCA_023313115.1 Rhysida immarginata
GCCACGACGTTTAGAGGCTGTAATTGCATCCCACGGTGGTTTCACCCGATACTAATGTGACAATAAAAAGCATTATATTGACCTGAAAATCTAATGGTTTCTTTTCTGACCCATGATATGCAAATGCTCCAAATTTAATCCATCAGGGTGTTGCGATTTTTATAAACAGTAGTGTATCTTCATGAATATACGTGCTATTCTCATACAGGTGAGCATAGATAAGTAAACGAAGTCTCATAAGCATATGCTACAGCTACAACGCATTTCAAACATTAGAAATAATGGATTACAGGGTTATCCTAAACATTATTTTATTTGTGCTGTTTGTTGCTGGTGCCCTATTTGCCTTCGGAACAAAATCTTCGCTGAAATAGATGAGGTGTAACATGCTCTTTATACGCCTGAAGTTTCAGGATAATTCGTCAAGTATTTTTCTAGATATTCGACGAAACGTTTAAAGTCGAAAGTATCCACTTTCAATTGCGCAATCAGTGTACTTCGCAGACTTTGACGAATGGTATTTCCACAAGGGATGAAATAAATTGGAAACTCGCTGGACGAGCCTTAAATGAAAACTCTGTTGAAAAATAAAAGAAGAATTCTTCAAAAACCTTTGTTTAAGCACCATATTACCTTACTTATCAAAGAACCCTCATATTAAACATTTCATATGGAACAACCTGATTGCTGTAGAGGGGATACCACTTAAATTACATTTAACTTTTCATCTTTAATTCCTTTGAAATTAACTTAAATATAAATTGATATAATTTTAAAAAATTCATGAATATACTTGTTAATTAATAAAATTTTCATGATCTTCCTTTTTATGTTTTAGACAAATTATGTTTTAGCATGAACGTCATTGATAAATTAGGCTTAATGGCTTTTAAGGGAGAAGGGAATTACAGTCCTGCAAACACGTATTTCGAAATATCATACGAAATTCAATTAATTTTCTACTTAATTTAATGAGCATTTCTAATAATTTTTTTTGTGTGTGAGGATGTAGTTGAATTTATTAACTCTCTAGTTTAGTCAGCATAGCTTTTAATGTATCCTCTTTGCCATATTCGCTACCAAAGCTAAGAAATTCTTTGGTGAAGTGGGTTTGAAACTCGGCTGGGATCTCTTTCAAAAGAAGAAAAGGGTTTAGTCCTTAACAACAACAACAGCAAGTAGAAATGAATGACAGAAATTTTGCAATTTAAAGAATTGTGCTCAGTCGAATGGGAGTGCGTGCTCTGCATGGTTATAGTTGATTTCATAAAAATGAGTTTAGGTGAGATTGAAGAAAACGTATCAATTGCTCATTCAGAAAATTATATGAATGAACGGTGTTTATCTGTCATTAATCATATCGAGGCAGGGGATTCCAATAAGCTGTCCGAAAAGTGGGCCAAAAGCAATTCGGTTGATTAGGGGAATAATTAATTCAGCATATTGGTTAAATAAAAGGGAAAAAAAAGAAGAAAAAAAAACCCCCTAAAATACCGTTGCTGGTTGCATGGTCGATTATGCAAGTGAAAGACAGGAGTGTTTGAATCAGGTGGAGGAGGGGGGGGGGTGAAACGACCGTCACGATGTCACTTTTTACAGAGTCGACTTAATCATGTCACTGCCATGTGAACAGAAGCTGATGACTTACGTTTGACCCTCAGCCAGGTTTCATCGCAGACGACGGAGAGGGAATTTTAAAAAAATAGTTTTTCATTTATATTTTTTAATTTGTAGACTATGAAGAAACTATTATCATAACCTTTAATATATATTTTAATATGTCACCAAGTGGGAAAAGAAGGATTTATTAATCATAAATATTGACAATGATTTATTTATTTATTGGTTAGTGAAGACGTTATGCGCTGGGCTTGCTTCCTCATTTTTTTTTTTCAATTTTATCTTTCAAAAAATTTAATCATTTAGATTTTTCCAGATAAATGTAATAAAAATGCTAATTTTTTTATTATATTATTTAAAATTGTAAGTAACAGACCAAATGCCCAGTGACTGCTTACAACTAAACAATTATAATGGTAAAGAAAAATTAAAGTAAAATAGAATTAAAGATTATATAAAAATAAAACTATCAATAAGAAAAAATTATAATTAGAGAAAAATAATCAAGAATTACAGAACGAGTGAAATATTTTCAATAACAGTTTTTTTGAAATGGTCATAACTCATATCAGATTGGGCATATTATTGCATAATTTAAAAATGCTATAGAAAGATAGATTTTTTAAAATTTGTTGTCTATAATAAGGGTAAATAAAAAATGCCATTGTTTCTGGAATTGAGCTTGGGTGCATGTAATTGGACATAATTAAGAAATTTAGAAAAATAAATTATATTATGATTATAGATTAAGTAAATAGCAAAGATCGAATATAACTCTTCTCTTAGATAGTTTATCACATGTAAAATATTTTAGGAGATAAGTATTAGTTATATACATATGAACGGGGCCCACGCGCAGTTTGCGCGTTAATTAGTTTTATCGAATTCAATTCATTCTAATTGTTTCGTTTGATGAACTCACATTTTCTCCTTTATTTATAGTTTTGTGATTGATTGATGTTAAAAATTGTTGCTCAGACAACAATGGTCAGGTGACTTTTCAGTTCCGGCTTGAGCTTTAAGTGAGCGCCAACAATGCTTAAACGTGCAACAACAATGCCAAACTGTTTCCGTGACGAACCCACATGTTCTCCTTTATATATAGTTGGATTATTATTAAAAGATGCAGGATGGAAGACTTTGAAAAGATTACGCAAGAAATTTGTTTGTACTTTTCCAAAGTTGATTGTAATGATGGAGGCATATTCTAATATTGGTCTTATTAAGGTATTAAAAGAAATATTGAAAAGTTAATATTATTAAAGCTTGAGAAATTTCTAATGAAAAAAAAATGTAGATTGGTAAGCTTTAGTGGTAATAAAATTAATATGGTCATGGAAGGATAGTTTTGAATTGAATATGACTCTTAGATTTTTTATGATTACTATAGCACGGTTTAATAATAATTAATGCTTCAACGAAAATTAATTTCACATTTATTCATGAAAAAAGAAAAAAAAAATTGGCGTCACTGAAGGCTTTGGTGCATGCGCTTAAAAATTTTGAAACCTTTTGGCATTTCTTCACAAATTGACACAAATTAAAACATTCTCGACCTTTCGTACTTTTTTTTTCATATTAAATATCGAAATCGAAGAGGCTGCTCCATCGTATGATTTTCACTTAATTCGAATTAATTAAAAACGACTGGTTCGCCACCTGGTAACCAAATCCCTCCCTCGCTCTTTCTCTTTTTTTTTCTTTTTCCCCTCTCCTTATATCCCCTCCTTCTCGTCAAATGTTAACAGTGAGGAAACCGGAAAAGGTGGGATGATGGGAAAGCCAACACGAAACGGAGGAGATGTCATTTCCCTTCTTCCTCTTTTTTATTTTTTTTTTTTTTATTTTAAGTTCCCTACTATCATTTTCTCTTCGCTGTTGTTCTCTCATCAAAGTCTTCTGCGCTGCCGTCTTGTGACTGGAATCCAATTGAGCGTTTCATAACGAGTAAGGGGGATGGATACCCCAATCGAATGCTATTCATTAATCCTTCGACATCAATTCACTGGAAACGGCTTTCTTTTCCGTTGAATCGCACCACCTAATGAAAATGGCCGAGCAGAAAAGAAAAAGTTATCCTCTTCACTATTCTATTTGATTGGACACAAAGTATTAATAAAATGTATCGATTTTATCATGGAATTCACTCTCTCGTCTGTTACTAAGCGAGAGTCGGCATGTGAAGCGCTCTTTACTCGCTTTTTAGCGCGATGACGATTTACGGACAATTGTTTTAAAACATTAAAAAAATAAAAAAAAAATAAAATAAAATAAAAAAAAAAAGATGATTTCGTATATCTGACCTAAAGGTTCTTAAGGTTATTAGTAGCTCAAAAAATTAAGAATGCAAAAACTAAAGGTTGGCTATGTCAAATTCAAAATGTTTCGTCGCGCATGCGTAGAGCAGACAAACAAGAAATATAAAAATAAACCCGAGTCACCGCAACGGACTTTCACAACTTCATACATATATAATATTGCGTTATATAGTTGTTGGATATTTTTAGAATAATAATTTATTGAATTCGTGCCTCAATTTTCAATTTGTATTATCTTTGAAATTGCAATTTTTATTGTTCCCCCCCCCCCCGTTATTTTCCACTGAAATACATCATTGGACGGTAAAAGATTGGTTGGATAGATGCTAATAATTATTTAAATTAAAAACGAGAATTTATTTCTTCGGAATGAGGGAAAAATCAAACAAATCTGACAATTTTCTCATTGACGTCATTCATTGAAGTTAATGCATCTTTGTCGAAAATTATTTTTCATTCCTCAAATCATTCGATTTTTATTGATCATCCATCTGGATTTGTGTCATATTGCTTTGTCGCCTCTTATTTATGCGACGCACTCTCAATCGATACAGACTCGTGCCTCTTCCGTTTCTTTTCAGCATATTAAAATTGAAAAAAAAAAATATTTTCAACAGATTCATTGCTCATAAGTAAGTAACTTTTAAAAAAAAAAGAAGAGAAGGAATTCTAATCGTTTTCAAAATTATCTAAATTCCAGAGTCTTTTAAATATTCTTATGCAATCTCCTCTTCACTTGAATACCACTTTTAACTGTATAATAAGCAGTTTTTCTCTAAGAAGTGTTAATTTTGATTACATCATAAACATTAGAAAATATAGCCATTATTAATAGAAACAACTTTATTTTTTGTTTACATTGCTCGTGAATTTTGAAAACAGAAATTACAGATGAGTTTTTAAGATAATGCATCATTAATAAGATCATTTTGAATGAAAAAAAGTTAAGTGGTTTTTTTTTATATATATATTTTTTTTACAAGTCACAATAATATTTTGTATTTTTCTGTATAATTTTTTTTAAATCAGTCGGAAGCGATCCAGGTACATCCTTTGTATTCGATGCTGCCGGCCACATTAGCCGCCTCGTTCGCCTTTATGCTTCCCATCGCCACGCCGCCCAATGCCATCGTTTTCACCGCCGCCAACATGAAAACCACCGACATGGTGAGATGCCTACAACAATATACAAAATATTCCCAAAGTACTTAACAATTTCAAATTTATTTTAAACATAACGTGGTAACAAAATAGTTCTTTTCTCTTTTCATAAATGACTACGATAAGAAGGACGTGGACAGCAATATCGTTTAGATGTCCTTCGGGAAACGAATGGGCACATATGAAAATTTTATTAACGATTGGGGAAAAAAAACAACAACTTAGAATGCTTACATAATATCGAGAAAATGTTTTATTTTTTTCCTTTTCCAATCGTTAATAAAGTTCTCTATGAGCCAATGGGACGCAGGAAGGACATCTAACGATAGTCAATTGCTGTCTACGTCCTCCTTAACATAGTCATTTTTGAACAGTTTTCGTTTGTGATTTTTGTAAATTTTTATTTCTCTCTAAAATAAAACACGTAATATTTTATTCTTTAATAATAACATATTAATATAGGAAATGAATTATTTCGTTAGCTTTTCATTAACTTTGTAATAAATTTTTGAAATTGTCTAAGGATTTTGTAGACACCCTGTACTATTCAAAAGTTTTTACTTTCTAAACTTTTACGTGCTTAGCATTTATTAGAGTTCATTTTGTAATTATTTTACCGATAAGCTTATATAAGATTTTTCATGACATTTCCTGGAGAAATTAAAATGAACTTATCTAGAGTTTTTTCAGGCTTTCACATCAGATGACGCCAGATTTCAAATTTTTGTTTCAATCACATACATTCACATACCAGTATAATCAAATATAAGAATTTTTACTCAGAATGGTTTTCAATAAATTTTATTTTTGCAAATTTGAATGCATGACAGTAGAGCTAGAAACTCCGAAATACGGAACTCTGTTGATGTTTTCTTAAAAACTATTTGAGAATGCGTGTTACTGCGTTACCATAACGACATCAATTTAAAGCAGGTTGTTATGCGCGAAATCGGTCGTTCCGTCGCCAATTTTTGCGAATTTTTTGATTTTGACTTCTGATTCTGATAGAGATCAAAAAGTGAGTAAAAAAAGTTACCCATGTCCTATCTAATCGGAAACATGGCCAAAATAATGGTTAAAGTTAATCATTTTGGTTCTGCGACCCGGCTTGATAGACCAAAATTTTAACTTTAACCGCCATTTTAGCCATGCTCCCAAATAGATAAGACATGCGTGCATATTATAACGTTTAATGTTCTATCCGAATCTAAAGTCAAAATCAAACAATTCGAAAGAAATTGGCAACAGAACGACCGACTTCGCAAATCCCTTCACAATTTGAAAAAAAAAAAGAAAAAAAAAATTGAAAAAAGAAAATTCCAGATTTCTGTTTCAGTTTTAAATACAGTACATGTATTATAAAAGATGCTCAGAAATGAACGCAAATATTTTCCTTATGCAAACGGCCACGCCTACAGCAAGCCTAAACCACAGTATAGAGATATTTTCCTTATCTCTATACTGTGCCTAAACGCAGAGCATCATGACCAATGATGTGAATAAATGAATCAGTTCTTGCAGACGAATATAATTTTAAGAAGCTTACTTGTAATGATATTATTTATTTTAATCAGTTTTCATGTTTCAATACTCTATAAATTTTATGCATTCATGTCATATTTCTTTAACTTCAAGTAATTAAAATAAATTTCTTTAATTTCAGGTCTTCTCAGGACTCGTCATGAATGTAGTGTGCGTCGCTGTGACGTCAATGATGATCAACACCTTGGGTCTTTACATGTTCGATCTGAACACATTTCCGGCTTGGGCGGAAAACTTCGTCGCCACTACAGCGCAGGCGCAAAACACGTCCCTCTCCCCATGAAACCGGTGAAATGATCACGACATTGAAATGCCTTCATAAGCAAATAGCACGATATCGATTTAACATACAGGGATTCCAGTTGCCTTTTCGATTTGCTAATCGCTTATAGAGATAATTGGATTTTATCGTAGAAAAAAAAGGACAAAAACTTGAGTTACGGCAAAGTAAATTGAGTGGCTGCAATGTGAGGCAATGTTTTTGAGAGGATTACATAACGAGTCCACGATTTTGTTTTTTTTTTATTATTATTTTGCTTCCTTTTGCTAAGAATCATTCGCTTCTCCCGATAACGACAGGTAGCTATTGCGTGAGACATAATGGGCAGTGTCTCATCCACCTTTCCTCCGAAATTGCTGATGTTACAAAATCGAATCTCGTTATAAGAAATGTTTTTTTACTGTATGTACTTGTGGAGTGCGCAGTATTTCGATTGAGAAACTATTGAATTGTGCTGCGCCTCGGATTTCTTTTTCGCTCCATTGTGTTTGTGGGATTTATTGGTATAAATATCGTCATCGACCGACGTAATGGATCGCATGGGTTATTGTAATTGAACACGCCCCCTCTCAATTGAGTGTAGCGATTTACGAAATAAATTCTTTTATTTAATTAAATTGTTTTGTCTTGTTTAATATTGTTTGTATTAACTTTGATTGATTTTAATAAATATTTATTTATGATTTCACTCAACCATACCAATGTCTCTTATATTGAAATAATATTTTCTTAAAAATGATTATTATGCTCACAATAATTAATTTTTGTTATTATTATTATTTAAAAAAATAAAAAATTAAAATTATTTATTTATTTACATATCAACATTATCATCAAAAAATGTACAAAAATTTAATTTACTTTACAATACAATTTCCTCGACAATACCATTATCAACTCCACAAAGATAAAATTTTCAGTTCTTTCATATAATAATTTTCAAAGGCCAAATTCGAACCCCAAAATCCGAAGCCCTTTCTGGGCTTGTATGGATATAAGTCCGGGTTTACATATACAGGGTGTTTCATAATTGGTGTCCCGTCTTTAGGTCCAAATAACGACTCAAGGGGAACAGATTGGAGGCAAATGAATATTGATTATTTGGTTTTAATGTCCCCTAATTCAGAATAAAAACATTTCGCGTCCCTGGGGGTGAAGGGGTAAATTTTGAAAATTTTAATTTTGTAGGGGTAGGGGTTAGACCCCATGTGTTATTTAGAAAGTTGTAGAGCATCATGTAAAATGTGGGTTTAGCAAAAAACCCGGTGAAAAAATCTCATCCCCTGCCCTTTATCGAGTGGGTAAAGTGAAAGGTTTCTAATGAGTTTTTCTGTTTTTGTCTACATTTTCCCGCACAACCGTTGCAAGGGTCTATCGAGAGTACACCCAACGACAGATTACAACCCATGTCGGACAGCGGACGGGCCGCCCACGCCTTATTGATGCCAGAGGTGTTTGCCGGGTCACCCGGCTTGCAACTGCTGACCGGGCCAAATCACCATGTGGTACAACCAGGGACGTCCCACAACTGTGTACGTAACGACAATTCGGCGAACCTTGGCAGCTGCAGGCTTTGAGAGCAGGAGGCCACGACGGGTGCCACTCTTGACGGCTGCACATCATCTTCAACGCCTAGCCTGGACCAACCAACATCGACATTGGACCGCTGAGGACTGGCGCAGGTCATACGAAGCCGTGGACCCCGCTTGTCAGGTGGGGACCACTCAGGCAGGTGGAGACTCCATACTGGTTTGGGGTGTTTTCTCGTGGCATGCAATGGGTCCATTGGTGCATCTGACATCTACTCTGCGTGCTACTTCCTACGTCGATCTGCTTGGGGACCACCTGCACCCCTTCATGAACTGTTTTTACCCCGCGGGCGACGGCATCTTCCAGCAAAATAATGCGCCTCTCCACTCGGCCCTTGTGACACGGCAGTGGCTGGAGGAACATGCTACCGACTTCACGACAATGATTTGGCCTCCACGTTCCCAGAATGCAATCCCATTGAACATTTGTGGAACGTCATCGAACGATCTGTCAGGTCGTCACCAACACAACTGGCAAATGCAGCATCGTTATGGAGTGCACTGGAAGCGGCGTGGCCTGCAGTGCCTGTGGATGTGTTCTGGGGACTGGTAGACTATCTTTCACGACGGGCCGTCGCCGTTATCCAGGTCAAAGGGGGGCCCAACACGTTATTAAGTAGGTGTACCATGACTTTTGGTGAGTGAGTGTATATATGAGGGCATATTGAAAAGTAATGCCTCCATGGCTGTAACTTTTTTATTTTTTAACCGATTTTCAAAATTCTTTTTGTATCTGATTTGTCCTCTATGCAATGCACTATTCACTTTTCGACATAGTCCCCATTCCTTTCCATGCATTACACCAATGCGTGGACTAGTTGGGTGAACCCGTCGGAGAGGAATTCCAGGGTTGTCGTCGACACGAGGATTGAATGGCAGCTTTGGATCCTCTTCTACAGCACGATAACGCCCGTCCGCAGACGATCGCCACACATGAGAGGGGGTTGCAGCGCCTACACTTCAAAGATGAAAAACTGCAATTCATAAATGAAAGACTTTGCACCTTGCGACTTTCACCACTTCCCAAAGAGGAAAGAGCACAATATCGGAATAAAAAAAAAATAAAATAAAAAAAAAAATTAATGACTCAGATGTACATTTCGGAATTCATAATTCCTTCATCAGTGAGGAAGGAATTATGAATTCCGAAATGTACATCTGAGTCATTAAAAAAATTTTTTTTGTGGATTTGTGTTTTCCTTTTATTCCGATATTGTATATTGGTGTCCACAGTTTCTGGCTATTTTGTTTTATTTAGGAAAGAGCACCTTAAGGGGCATGAGTTGCGTTCTGACGACGAGGTGAAACCTGCTGTTCGGTCCTGGTGTCGACAACAACCCCGGAATTCCTCTCCGACGGGTTCACCCGACTAGTCACGCGTTGGCGCAATGCGTGGAAAGGGATGGGGACTATGTCGAAAAGTGAATAGTGCATTACATAGAGGACAAATGTAAGTATCAGATACAAAAAGAATTTTGAAAATTGGTTAAAAGATAAAAAAGTTACAGCCATGGAGGCATTACTTTTCAATATGCCTTCGTATATTGTTTTTAGTTTCCCATTATTCCATACAAGCCCTAATAAAGCTTCGGAACATGGGGTACTACGGTTTCATATGTACTAATATTACTGGTTATTTTAGCTATTATTATTTAGATTTGATGATAGTTTGTAAATGTGCTTAATAATTTTATATTTTATACATTTTATATTTTCATTAATTTTTTAATATGATTAATTTGAATTAAGTATTATATTATTATTATTATTATTATTATTATTATTATTATTATTATTATTATTATTATTATTAAACCTATCAACGTAGATATATTTTTTGTGATTGTTCTTGGTTCTTGTCTCTTTCTGAGTCTCTTTGTTAGGATGTTAATTCTTTTTTTGTTCTTTTTCTTCTTTTTTTTTTTGGTTGTAGTTTCGTAAGTTTTCTAGTTTTGTCCTAACTAGTTTTATTTCTATATTTGTTATTATTTTTTTTTTTTTGTATTCTCATTAACCCGTTTTGGGCTTTTGCCTGTTGGGGGACAACATTGGGCTTTTTCCCTTCGGTTTGTCTGGTGGGATCCTCCCGTTGTTGTTACATTAATATTATTAAAGAAATTTTTTTATTAAAGAAATTATTATTCATTCCCTTTTCGAATAATAAATTCCTTGTTTATTGAATTTCCTTGTCAATATTGTCATCCATTCAAAGTAAATAATTAACGAAACAATTGTTGCACCAGATCATTGTTGAGTTTGTTCATTGTTGCCAGACACAAAGAGAGAGAGCTACGAAAATTTTTTTAATAATACATGAAACTTGAATGTGTAAGTTTAGAGGGAAATTTTTGAAAAAATATCGTAAATACAGACTCAACATGCAGAAAAATAACACATAATATGATATCAGGTGACGATAAAAACTTAAAAAATTATAAAAACGAAAAAAAAAAAATACGTCGTTCATGCCTGGATTTGAACTGGTGACCTCAAATCTATCGCGGACAGACATATACATACCGGTACATAAAATTTATATAACCCGAAAATTTTCTTTTAATTATATAATTATTATACAGTATTAAGACTTAATCGTATGGTGTTTATTTATTTTTTGACATTAAATTTTGAATCACTGCCAGAATCGGTTTAATTTTTTAATGAAAAATCTCAGTATATGCTCAAATTTCCTTTTCCCAGGTATTTGCTAATCACACACACATACACGCATATACACGCACACACGCATATGTATGCACATTATTGCCTGGACCCTTGAAGTTAGGGCAAGAGTAAACTATTATTAGAAGATAAATGAATAGTTTCTGCGAAAGAAAAGCCTTTGCGCCAGATGCTTAAAAAAGAGAGAAGCTGTTATAGTTAACCATTAATGATATGATTGGTGATTCCGTTTTGGTGAGATGATTGCAACTTCCACTGCTCGTGACGTCCTTTGTAAGGAGTCCGTTGAATTGGATGTCGCTCAGCCGTAGCCTCCAGTGTCGAAATTCCCGCCAGTTTTCTGAATGTGCTTCTTCCCCGACGGGCATCACGACCTCGTGAGACGCACGCCTCTCATGTGCGCCATTGGTAAAGGCAGTGCCTCTGGTCTGGGCGCATGCGCGTCGATTACAGTTTTAAAAGCCCACGTCAAACGCTCCTCGTCAACGCCGTATCAGAAGAGGAAAGAGGGATAAGAGGTGGAGAGAGATTCTAAAGACCACAGCGGCTAGTCAAAGGAAAAAGAAAGGGGAAAAGAGCCTTTTCTCCTCTCTTCGGGAGGTTGTCCCGCCTTGTGGCCCCGGTCCCTCGCGCCGCAGCTGCTTGCCAGCTCTCCCTTAAACGTCTCCTCATCACCCGCTACTAGAACATCAACCGGCTTTTTTGATTCTATCGACTGTCGACATCGCTCGGGAAAAATAATTTATCACAAGAACGGTGCATATTCGAAAAAAAAAAGGTGTAAAGAAGCTCCGGTGGACAACAAAATAATATTTACTTTAAAAATAAGAGGAAAAAAACAGTTTTCCATTTTATTGCTCTACAACCTTCATCGAGGCTAATCGACTGCCGAGGATCTCCAATCGACGCGGAACAGGAGCCGTATTTCTGCCGTGAGTTCAGTTTGTGTTTCTCCCCGTCCACAGAGAGGCTTCGTCTGCAACAACCCGGTGGCGTTCTACTTTGTGAGAAAGTTGACAGAGAGGGAGAGAGAAAGAGAAATAGAAAAAAAATCTTACATGTATGTGTGTGTGCTCTCTTTTTTAAAATCTTTTCTTTTTTAAATTGGGGACAGATTTGTCGCAACGGCAGTTTCTCCTCCTAATATGGAGACAGTAAAAAAGACAAAAAAGTGTGCAGAGGAAGAGAAAAACATTTAAATCACGAATGAAAACGAAAACGAATGATACAAGAGAGCCGTGGAAGAGGATCAGATGAAGAAGAATTTGTGCTCGTGTTCTGTGTGTAGTGTGCGATGATTTTTAATCTATCATCATCATCATCATCATCATCATCATCATTCTATTCTAATTTTTCCAATGAAATCGTAACCTCGACGAGCTGAAAATGAATGGAGTACATACGACCATACGGATAATGATAAAAATTACATTTCGTTCATAACAAAGAAAGAAAGCCAATCATCCCCTCTGTCTCAAAGCCCCTCACTTTATTCTTAGAACGCCCAGGAGTTGCTGCTGCCCAAAGCCATATATGTCTGTCTGTATGTCTGTACGTGGCCCTTTTTACTCTGTGTGCGTGTGTGAGTGTGTGAGTGTACCTAGCATATGTTGTGCCTGCGTTGTTGTGCGTGTGGGTTTGTATGGACGTAAAAAAGACGTGTGTGGGTGACTGGGGTTTCCGTCACTACGGCAACCACCGTATATGATGCACTTGTGATGTCATGAACAACTATGCCTATTATAACCGTATGGAAGTCTTTATGCTCGTTTTAAAGCCCAAACAGATTTTATGATAATCATGTTTTTCCCCGTGAGGAACATATATTAATATTCATTAATATTATTATATTATTCATTTATAATTAATAATGTATTAATAATGTAAGGTACTTTCCATAATATTTTAATTAAAAAATTGTATTAAGAAATATTTAATAAGTTTAATCTTCTTTGTGAATTTTGTCCCCTTATCGTATAATTTTCAATGGAACGCGTCATACAGAATGATTTCGCATTGGGTCAAGTTTACTTCTAACTTTGATCTCTTGAAAACCATTGAAAGATTTCGTTTCGTCGAGGCGATATTTTAATACAACTTATTCAAAAAAAAACAAACAATCAATAACCCTTAATTGCCAATTTTTATATTAAACTGATACACGGAATCCGATAAGAACTGACCAGGCAAAAAATTCGCATTTCAAAAAGAATTTTTTTTAATGGAATTAGGTTATAAAAAAGTTAATTTTTAATTTCTTCTTTTATTTATAGATTGATTGAAATAGTCGAGTGAATTTACCTGAAGAGCAACCTGATCAAGGGGGTCCTCGAGAAGTTTTTGCTCTCGTAGCCCCCATCCTCCCACCAGTTGTCGCCCCGCCCGCCTCCGGGTTCGATTCCTCAAGGGGTACCGTTTCGGACGGTGTCCAGTTAACTATTCTTTAGCCGTTTCTCGTCCCGTTTCCACCACGGCATTCAAGACGGCGCTCTGCAATTTGGGAGCCATTGATATGTCCCACCTGAAGAGTCTACTACTCTTCTGGAAGACATACGTGCTCATCTTGACTCCCATCTTACTCCTTCCACTGCCTCTCTACATTCAAGCGTCGGTAAGCCATAACCACCCTTATCAATTTTTATGTTAGTGTTAGAGAAAGAGAGAGAGACGGACGATTGATTATGTAGGTGTGCATCTGTGTGTATGTGCGAGGCTGTTGCTAAGGTTTCATGGAAACTGCCGCGTTTTCCGTAACTTTTGAAAGGTAAGGACTTTACGTATTAGGTAACTTTCAAGTGTAGATTAGATAATCTTAGAATTCTATGACATTTTTTAAATGAAAATTTGGTTTTAAATTAACAGATAGCAAAGTGGATAAGGTATTTTGATTTTAATTTTAAGAATTGTGCCCAAAAAAATCTCATGATTAAGGACACAAAATAACAGGGAGGGATGAGTTGACTTCCCTGCAAAGCTTTTCGTTCATGGAATAACTTGATCAAATTAATCAAACTCGAGAATTGTCAAGTTAATATTCTTGGTAATGTCTGCACGTTATTTAACACTGGGACTCTTGGTAAACTAGTCTTATCTAAGAGAGAGAACGACGATTCGATAACCCAACGCTGTAATCATTCAAATAGATTCGCTTTATTGATTTCACAAACAATCTATTTAATTGGTAAATTGGTCCGCTAGATGCGTGCCGTGTGTGTGTGTGTGTGTGTGTGTGTGTGTGTGTGTGTGTGTGTGTGCCTGCCTGTGTGTGTGTGTGTGTAGATAGTGTTTTCATTCCTGTAGTCGTCACGCATATTTTATTTTTACCTTTAAGTAATGCAAAAACAAATAAACAACCGAGATCCTATAGAAATTCAGTAAAGCCCGTGAACATAGACACCTGTGAATATTGGACACTTTTTCCCAGTATCAGATAACTTCCATGTATATGGTGGACGCTTCTTTTATTGGGTACCTGACAAATATTTATCGGACTCTGGGTGTCCAAAGTAGACATGTTTTATTGTAATTGAAGAAGGTCTATTCTAAGTAACCTGGAAGTCTTTATTCTCCTGCTTTGAAAGTATACCGTCAACGCACATAATTGTGAGCTTTTCTTCAATTTAAATAATCCAAAAATGGGAAGAGGAAATAGACAAAAGCGACATTTAGTATCTCTCTCAACTCTTCCATTTCAACTGAATTGGCCTTGAGTTGTACGTGGCCAGGTGGCAAATTGCACGTATCCTTTAACCGTCTGTCTTACCGTCTGGAGATGGACCGCGTGGATCGATTCCGAGGTCGCGGGTCGTCGTCATCGGAGGAGTTGGGAAAATGAGCGAAGAGGAGGAAAGCCCTCTTGGAGTTTGATCTCGAACTGATCGACTTCCTAACCCCTTCAAATGAACGCCTTCTTATCAGGTCGAGTGTGGGGTTTCGAATTGGATGTTGATTTTTTAAAATTTGTTTGCTCTTATCTTCTTCCTTTCCTCTCATCTATAATGTTCGTGCGTGGTGCCATACTGACCCATCAACCTACCTGTAAAATGAGTTCGATTCAATTCAAAACCGACGAGGATTCGTGGAAAAAGTTGCGCAATGCCGATCAAATTCAAGCCTTGCAATTTATCTTGTGTTTTATTGAATTTCTTGATTTGTTTGCTATTTCAAAAAATTATTAATAATATTTATGAATATTTTTTATTTTATAAATCACGCAAATAAAAGAATGAATGATAATAATGCACTAAAAAAAAGTCAGCTTATAGGAACCATGTCGAAAACAATAATTATTTCAATTCATGTCCTCTATATAATCGTGAATCCCCTAGTTCTATTGATGAAACTGAAGTAACTCGGCCAACAACGTCATTGCGTATATTATATTTCGATTTTTTGTCCTGGTTGTGTTTTTGTATCTGCAAACATTCGCTTTAGTTTATATTTTAACCAATCAGACGCTTCTGGGGTTATTTAATACTGTTTTTAAAATCCTTTTGTTACTGCGTTCAATATGGAATCAATGTTTCTATAGCTTTTTATCAAGTTTTATTGGAGGCATCGCTGCTGCATTGGTGCTAATTGCTTCAGCGGCGCAGACATGACGGCGGTGGTCACAATTGATTACTCGTTTGGAAGGGAAGTGGAGATATCGTTTTTTCATCGTGGGGGCTGAGGAAAAAAAAAAAAAAAAAAAAAAAAGAGTCATTAATTAATAATATAAGTATCCGATTATAAAGTAAATATGGCTTCAAGAATTGTAGTTTCATGTGTTTTAGTTTCCAATTTTTAGTTTCAAGCTTACGCAGAAGTTTGTTCGCAGGAGACTTTTATTCATGGGTCGGCAAGAGAGAGTATCTCAATCGATCTCTCTTCGTCTTGGAAAGTGTTCAAGAGCATATAGGAAACCGGAAAAATATGTGGACTAAGCCGCTTTAAACGCTTAGCCCATTTGTTATTGCAGTGAAAAATCAATCGACCGCGGTGATGCCGTTCGAACGGATTTGAATAAAATTCAGCAAACGCATTCAGTTTATTTCTGTTTTATTTCAACGTAGCAGCGCAGAAAAAGCAAAGTAAACCCAGTTCCCTGGGAGCCCTTCCAAGATGGTTTTGTGTTTGCGTGCCTGATGACTTAACAACACCGAGTGGCGTGTTGCTGATGATGTTTTTGTTATTGTTGTTATTATTTTTGCGTTGATGGTTTCATTCGAGCTATTTTTTGTATGTACTTATACGCCTGCGTATCCTATAAAGAGCAGACTGCAACGAATAACCACGACAATAAAATTTCGCAGTCGCGGAAAGGGGGGCGTTTTAATTTTATTGATTTTCGTAACGCTTCAGCCAGCTTAGGCCAGGGTTCGTCCTGCGTTGTTATTGTTATGCTGCTTTGCAATAGAAATGTCTAAATTGGTTAAGGAAAAATCGTGCGGCTGGCTGGCTATGTATGGTAATGGTGGGTTAAGGTGAATGAATAAATAACTCGAGTTAAGGTGGAAGAATAAATAACTCGAGCTCGAACTCAGCATAAATCGATAGAAAAGAAAAAAAAATGATAACGTTCCTTTGCTTATATAAGGAGGGTTGTAAGTTTTTGAAATCTTCTGTTGTCATTTCGCAAAGGTTGAGCTTAAAATAGATCCCCATCGTTTTTATAAGCCTCCTCCTCCTCTTTCGAAGATGGCAGGAAAAGAGGGCTCAGGTGCTTTTATAATTGCGTGTCGTAACACTGCTTCCTGCTTAAAGATAGAAATAACGAGGACAGAAAAATTGTTCTGTTTATGATGGAGAGCAAGATATTAATAAAAAGGGGCTTAGGATGGAGGGGTAGAGAGAATGTCTAGTCACCGATGGGGAAAAGGGGTGGAGGCGTCGCTCATTTTACGTTTTCTGCGGTCGGGTTCATTGATACGTGTTCCTATAGTCTCGCCGAGAAGGCGAGAATGTGTGGAATTTCACGGAATACGTTGCCTGCAGTCAAAAATAAGCCGACTCAAGTGTAAAACAAAGCTGCCAATTTGCATCGATATGTTTCACTCGCTCTTTGCTTCTAACGAGCCCCCAAAGCGAGGAAAAAGATGAAAAAGCGAGAGAAAAACAAGAGAAAGACTCCATCCATCGCTTCTTTCCCGCTACTCCTCGTGCGAGGTTACGCGTCACGATCGATGGCGGCACGTGTAAAAGCGAAGGCGTGGCGGGGGAACGGCTCTGACGTCATAACCACGTCGGTGCGTTCCGTGTGCAAATGACGTCGTTCTTCTTCCGGTCTCGGCTGTAACGTCATGCTTTGCGCGAAAGAAGCTAGAAGGCGTGGCCCGTAGCTGCCGCTGCCTCTACCGCTCGCCGTATCGTCTTTTCTTTCCTCGCGGGTGACTTGCTGCCATTCAAGGAAATGGGTCGGCCGGGGAAAATTTTTCTTTTTACTGTTCTGTTTTCCCCCCTTCTTTGTTCGCACCCAGGAAATTCCAAGAGTCTTAATTTCCTTATGAGAAAAGGAGGGATGTTGGTGAAAATATGAATCCACAAACAGTTCATATCGAGACTGCTATTTTATTTTGGATACTATCATTTGCTTACAAAGCGAAAAGAGGAAGCGAATTAATTAAAATTAATTAAGACAGATAAGCATCGTCCGATTGAGCAAGGAAGTTAATTTGAAATTTAAATTTAACTTTTCTTTACATACTGATTTTAAAAGCGAATATAAGAAATTAAAATATGTTGTTTCATACTGAAAAATTTTCTGGAGTTTCAAAGTTTTGTTGCCAGATGGCGTAAAAGTCGGTTGTTGATTTAGAAAAAGGAGGAGGAAAAAAAAAAACATTCAACAAAAAAGTTATTTGCCTCGAAGCCACACGTGATTGCATAAAATACGATTCGGGAAAAATTCCTGCTCCTTGTTATTTTGGCACCTGATTCATCAACAAATCGTTAAAGAAAAACCGAAAGAGATATTTTCATTAAGAGAACTCGTTTAGGAGTGCAGAGACACCGAGTCGAGGGTATCGAACTGAAGTGGGTTTTTTTGCCAGAACAAATACAAACAGACTTATTATCTTCAAATATAAAACCAGTTTCTGAATTGATTCTCGGTGGCTTTGTTACAAATGAAAGTTTTGTATTTATAATTGAATTGATTTTTGTTTTAATGAACGCTATTGTTAATTGTTTACTTGAAGAGAAAAAAAACAACAAGATATTTATCTCATTCCCGCGGGGATGAAAAAACTGACGAATGGCGGTTCAAAAGGCTCGCAACCAGAGAGCTTTTAAAAATACCAACTCTCGCTGGCTCTTTGCTTTTGTTTAGATTAACTTCTATTTTGAGTCCTGACCTTAAACGTATAACGGCGAAGGAGCCATTAAAATAACCAGTTTTGAGTGACAGGGAATTCAATTTTGAGGTTATATAACCATTGCAGCGGTTCGTGGTTAGTTAAAAATTAAATTAGGTTATTTGGTGGTGATCTAAGTTTTTTCCACGGAAAGATGTCAGGCGATGTCTTGAAGATTGAGGAGGAACTTCTTCATTAGAGCATACGAGTGTTGTGAGTACGTTGAAGTCAAACGTAATTTAAAGTTTCACTCAAATTAATTCTGAAATTTTCAGGCGACTCTAACGCAAATTGATGTTGGCGGTTGCTCGGTTGTTCTTTTAATGGAGAAAAAGGAGATTCGGCTTGGAACAAAGGGGTTATTTAATAATAATGATGATACCCTAGCGTTGCCCAGCAATGACATTCACGAAAAGAAACGACAATTTATTTCGCGTGAACTGCTTATTATCCAGCAGATGGAAATTATCCCCCTCCTTACCATTTCGATTCTTGCTGTAGTTCACCCATATTTTTTGAAATTGTTAATCACAATTTGTTGCTTATTTCATTCAGACTCCCCTAATATTTTATGAATCCAAAAAATAAACAGCAATATTTCCCAATACTATTTCCCTATTTTAAGGTTGTATCGAGCATTATATGTACAATTGTTGAAAGGAAGCAGCTGACGGGAGTTCATCCCATTTTTAACTGTTGGGAGTCTCAAAGTCCGGTACCGTAGGAAACATTATAATTATTAGTTACTGATACGATGACAACATACGTTGACTGATATCCATAAGGTGGACGTGAAGTATATTAAGGAGTAAAGCGGAAATTATCTTTTCGCGTGCCTTCTGGCCTTTATCAACGACAGACGTTTTCCCTATGAGACTCACTCGGAGACATAAATCTTTAGGTATATGGATCCAGGAAAAGAATCCCACAGACTTTCTACAGTCTTCAAGTCCATGCATTTGTGTCTTTTAAAAGCAAATACTTTAAATTCGATATTTCATTTCCAATCATATTTTTTTGTCTAAAAGTGTTCCTGAATTCAACCATATAGCAAATGTTTATAATTTCCGGACTATTCCAACAGAAATTAGCAATCTGACTGAAAACGTCGCACAATGGATTCTCCACTTTCCAACACAGTATCTTACATACCCGTGCCATTTGAATTCGAGTTTAAAAGTGGTGTCTAATAGTTTCCCATACAGTTTATTGTTGCTATCATTGTCGTCTGCTAGACAAGAACACGGAACGCCAAAAACGCAGATGATTACGCACTGTAGACATTCTAAGGAAAAATTTCATCATTTCTAATGGTTAAAAGTCATCGTTCAAATCCGTTTATACATGAATTTTCAGTAGGAATATTGCCATTCGCTATGTTTAGTACCGCCAGTTTAAGCCAGTGATTCTCAACCTTTTGGCCTTTGAGCGTAATCAAACACTTATGAGCGTATTTCACATACAAATTTTAATTAAGTGATAATGAGTTTAAAGATACAAAAAACCTGGTTATGAATCATACTAAAGGCCATATAGATACTTTACTTTTTTAATTATGAAAGACGATGTTGACGTGTCTTGGCAATTTTTCATCTAGTGTGAGGGCGAATTTGTGATAAACATTTAATCTCTGCGATCATAATTTCTTTATCACAATGAATGTTTTCTCTTTTTTACTCTTAAAATCTTAGTTCGCACAAGTATGATGTTGAAAATTGTACTCAAAATGGTCAAAGCTTTTAGAAATGGTCAATATCCACTGTGCGTACTTCGTATATACCAATCTCTTGAGGCGCATTAATGAGAAACGTTGGTTTAAGCAAATGATTACTGCTCCTTATTCACGTAGCCAAGTTTAATGTAGGCTATCTAAATTAATTTTTTAGAAGCCTAGGAAGCCTATTAATATATTTAGAAACAAGAACTTCTGTGTATGTTTAAATATTTTTTCATATTCAGAAATGCTTAAATAAGATTTCAACTGACCAGCTGCACCAAGCTCCTCTGCTGTCGTTTTTGCTTGTTTACCATTAAGCAGTATCTGTTTATGGTGACCAGACACAACGGGACAAGACAGAACGGGACAGACAAAACGGGAAAGGACGGAACGGGACGGTGACAAAAAGGGACATGATTCTGTCCCGTTGTGTCATTGTCCGTTTTTGTCACCGTCCCGTTTTGTCATTGTCCCTTTTTGTCACCGTCCTGTTCCGTCCTTTTCCGTTTTGTCTGTCCCGTTTTGTCATGTCCCATTGTGTCATGGAACCTCTGTTTATAATGGATAATTTCACTCAAGTGTCACTCAAGTATGAATTGAAATTAATGCTAATTTAAAAGTCATGCTTTGTTCTAAAAAAATAGGTTTCCTGTGTTTACGAAAATCTGATTTAAATATCTCAAATACTTGATTACGTGAATGAGGAGCAGTAATCGTTTGCTTAATATTGGCAATACCGCGCATGATATTGATACTGAAACTTCAGATAAAAATCAACAAATGATGACTTTTAATACAGAAAACTAAAATTTTTCTTTAGGATGTCTATAATGCGTTGCCGCCTGTATTTTAAGCGCTGCTTTCATTTTTATAGAAAACAGATTCTACGATAAATATTCAGATGTCACTTATGAGTTCGAATTTTTTTGTCGGATATGTATATCATATGTTGTTACGCTTCATATATTGTAACCGAAATATACAAATATTTGATGGAACAAACCTCTTTGTGCTTGGGCGCAAATGACCCACTGACTTCACGCGCTCGTAAAATCTAAACCAACCAATCTCTTTATGGAAAAGTGGAATGCCGTTTTCTGTTTCTTCTTATAATTTAACGACGCTCTGAAAATAATATTTTGACGGAAGAAAATTCCAATAGTCAAGCAGTTTTATTTATTATAAAGATGATTTTATAATATAACATTTGAAGAAAAAAAAACTTCAGGGAAGAAAATCGGCTACAGATAGTAATCCATTGAGACAGTTTCGAAATCCGCTGTCTTCTGAATGAGCAGCCAATTCTCTGTCTTGGACATTTCAGTGGTTATGTTAAATCGTCTTTTTTTGTATATAAACATCAACGTGAAACAAAACGTTCTACAATCGTGAGTCAAGCAATGTATTAATGAGTCAATAAAAAAGATATAATGCTTTTAATGAATGGGGAAAATGTGCACATTTGCAACAGATGTCTTTCATCAAGCAACTTGTAACCGCTTCTGTGTTGCCCAATTTTGAATTTCTACTGAGATAGATATCCACCATTCACTTTTAACAGAAAAAAATATTGTTTATAAATAAAATAAATAAGTGAGCACATACCAAGAAATCAATTCAGAATACGTAAGAGGAATTAAAAGTAATTTAAAATGTTTATAGAGGAAGTACGGTATTTCCAAGGTCCTAATATCACGTGACTCCGCACTTCTCGGTGGGACGACCCCAGTTTCCTTTTATCGTTTTCTTTTAAAGTGAAGTCGATTTCGAAAATACAAGGACTCCTGTATCCGTAAAGTTTTGTTGGTTTGCATTGCCAGGGCAACCGAAAAAATTATTAAGTTCGTTGTTCGTCTGAATAATAATAATAAAAAAGGTGCTGTCAAATCTACCAGTTTAAACTATAATCAGAACGATTATTAATTTTTATTATTTTTTTTTTATTTTTTACAATTTTAATTGACTTTTCTCGTTGGTTAAATCCATTTGAATATTTTATAGGAAAATCGAGTAGCGTGTCCGTGGATTGGTCGTTAAATATTATACTTTCTCTGCCCTGGATTTTTTTAAAATTCAATATCTCACGCCCGACCCCCTCTCTCTTAATGCTGATGTTCAATGTAAGTTAGGGGTTGGAATAATGGTTATTAAAAAAAAATTCAAGGTGAATGGCGATCGATTTCCGAGTGTGTATGGGCTCGCATTTCTTGGCAAAATGTCAGAACAGTTGTTGCATATGCCGGCAATATGCGAACACTGAAGTTTTTATAATTGGTCTGAATTTTGGAGCTTCATTAACGGATTATGTTTTTAGAAATGAATACTATATTGAGGTTATAGTGTCTTATCATATGACTTTCAGAAATAAAAATAAATAATCGAAAAATAAATTCTTTTTCTTAAGTTAAAATGGTCGTTTTGCATCGACATAGTCTTCAGCGTCGTCTGCTTCTGAAACATTTATGCCTATGCGTTCGAAGAAAGCGAATTTCGAAATCAAGCCCGTTTAGCGAGCTTTGCAATAAATAATACTTGGAAATCTTTGTAATTAATGCATTAAGTCTTAACTATTGACTAGAAGAAATTTCAATGACGTAAAAAAGTAAATCGTATAAGTTTTTTATTGCTAGAAGAATTAAAATAACAAGGGTTTAGGTTTATTCTTTGCCTTTTTTTTCTAATGAATGGGACGAGAAGTGTTTGACTTCCTTTATTCTTTTTAATCTAGTCTGTTTGAATTAGAGCAGCTGTGTCTACCGTGAACTACCTCGCCAGTCGGCATCTTTTATTTTTTTTTTTTCAAAGATTGGATCAAGAGTGAGTTGTTTATCGGCGGCGTACATTGTTTCTGAGTGAATGAAGCGAAAGCGAGGCTGGCGTCTACGGCTTCTTATGGGAGGGGAGAAAAAAAGAGTGAAATCTCTTGGGATCCAGTTCGGCATTAAAAAAAAGAAAGAAAGAAAATCCTCGAAAGATAATTTTACAACTACACTTTTCGCTTTGAAGAGGTGATCTAAATAAAAGAATCACGAATTTTATTATTAAAAATGGCCCTTCCGTTAGTAAAAGCGTTCGTCTTATGAAGTGAACGTTTTAAAATAATTGCATCGAATGGTAATTTTCATAGGCAGTCAATCATGCTTATAAAATAGAATAACGGCGTTGATTTTTCATGCGAACTCATTTTTCATGTCAATTTGCAATGTTTTAAATCTCATCGTGAATGACAACGTTGCCATCCGAGGTCACGTGACCTTTTTAAACTCGCCTGCTTTTAATCAAATCGAAATGTCAACGAAATCCATTTATTTTGTAGATGCGCCCTTTAATAAGTATTTCTCCAAAAGATTTAAGTAATTTTTTTGAAAGTCAAGATTAAACTATGGTTCATCTCGAAAGAATTATTTAAATGATGATTAAACGATTTTCTAATGGTTCCAAGCATTGTTCAAGCCTATTTAAAAAACCATTAACCATTATTATTACTTTTTTCCTCCCGCGACATTATTTCAATCTTTACTTTCTACTTGAATGGCAATGAGGTTGAATCGTTTTAACGGATCGATTCTGGTGACAAACTGTGGTCGTCTAACTTTTTTGATTAAAGAACTAACATTTAAGTTCCTTTCTGTGAACTGAAGCAAGGGCCCCCGAAGAGCAAATAAGCTTGAAGTCGTAAAAAAAAAATAAAAAAAATTCTATATCAGAATGTTTCGTTGATTAAAATAAAAATTTTCAGGCACATTATTAATGTGAAATGTCCATTTTAATTGCATCACTTTGAAGAATAAAAGCATTTTATTTAATACGTGAAGTTCTGCTCGTATGCAATAAAAATATCTATTGCGGAGGTAATTAGTAGAAATTCAATACAATACCCTCAAATTGCATGTAGACATCTATATTATTACTACTACATATATAATTTTATGATGTTAAATTTTTCTTAACTGTCTTACTCTATTCCTCCATTATATGTAGCTTTCATTAGCATATAGCATATGGGATTCGCTTTCATTTCACTGACACTCAAGTTAGCAATTAATTCCAATTGATTCTTAGAGATTGGCTTTTACGGTTGTTCCTTAGTCTCTTACTAATGGGAGTTCGACAATTTTGAATTGATTAAAAGAACGATTTGCCTTGTTACCATTCAATGTAGACGTCCAACTAGCGACTAGTTATTAGTCCAATCCAAAATGATCCTATAAGATAACAGAATGGGTTTAAGCGAATATATAAAAAAATATATTCAATAAAATATTAAAAAAAATAATACATTTAAATACTTTTAATAGGGGATTGTGGTGATGAAGCTTCAACCCTGACATTGTGGTTGACATCATTTATTTTGGCTTACCTCCGTTGACTGCAAGGACTGTCCTTAAAAAAAAACCCTTGTTAATTTCGAAGTGTTTTTAACTATAACTTAAGAATGTAATAGGGAGGGGGGGGAATTTGTGGTTGGTGGAGGATAAAGTGACTAACACAACCGGAAGTAATGGTGGAAATCATTCCAACCGTTTATTAGTTCAAGGAGAAAGTTGGTGGAGATGTGGAAGTGTTTTTGTTCTCTGAATGAGAACAGAGTAATTTGGGTTGGAACCATCCAGAGAGCAACTGCGAGGCAAGATAATATTTTTACCTCATTTTTTTTTTTTTCAAGAAAAACGATAATAATCGTATCTTGTACGCCACAATAATAAAATAATTTTTTCAAATCATAACAGAAAGAAAATTAAGAGAATTTTCACAGGTGGTAAATCTTGATAAGATACAAAGGCGACGGGATTCAGGGAATTCCTCGCTACCAATCTGGTCCTAACTAGTTAATTAGCATCTCCCTCTCTCTTTACTTTGCTATAAATTTGCAAGATTGATTGATTCTTTTATTCAATTTACATTTTTATGTTGTATTGAGTTTCATGTTAAAGAATGGGGAAAAAAATGGTCTGACAGAAAATTAAAACATTACGCTGATAACACATCAGTTATCTTCGCATTGGAATTCTTATTTTATTTATATTGATAAAATCGCTTTTAAAATTTGATCCTTGAAAAACTTTCCTTGAAGAGTAACTAATCTTATTTAAAATATTCATATAAATATTAATTTCGAATTAGATGACAATTAATTGCTTGAGTGATGCTAATTTTAGCAACTTATTTTTTTTTCAATTTATTTTTTAATCTCTTCCAGGAAGCGCGATGTGCCTACGCTGTCCTAGTGGTTGCCATCTACTGGATGGGCGAAGTGGTTCCGCTCGCAGTTACGTCGCTCCTGCCCGTCGTTTTGCTCCCTCTGTTGGGAATTCTTGGAACCGATGTCGTTTGCATGAATTACATGAAGGTAACCCCCACCCCATTTAAATATAAATCTTAACATTTGTCAACAAGCTTATCTCAACCCGTTTCCTCATCTTCTCCAATAACCTCGACTTTACCACCTTTAGGATTTACAATTCTCGGAGAATGGGCTCCCTCTTTTGATATATGCGTACAATATCTTGTTTTCATGAGTCGATTGCAATACAGTATATTTAGAATTTGGGTATGTGTATTAAAAGGAATTAAAAAATATTTTTGGCATTAAATCTGATTTTCATTGAGCTTTTAATATTTCGCAAACTCGAAGGGATGTAGATTTAAAAGCGTTAAATGAAAGAAAGATCATTTTGTAGATTTAAAACAATAAAAAAATCTTTATTACGGGCAGTCCCAACTTCAATTTAGAAGGGTGAATGTCGACGCATTAATGGAGATTCGTGGGGTTTAAAACTAACAACTGAAATGCGAGCGAAAATGAACGAGAAAGTGGAAGAAAGATTTGCTTTTCAGATTTTTAAGCATTTTATGGTGTACGTCGAATTTCTAAGAAGGAAGGAAAATGTTGAGCAATCGTAGATGAGAAGGAAAGGGTGGAAGGGGAACCCCACCAACACAAACAATTTAAGTTTTCCTAATAAAAGTGCAAATACATAAAAAAAAAATAAAAACAAGGGATTGTTTAAACAATTTCTGAGAATTCTCTAAACGCTAAAAAGCCCTTCCCTGTGAAGTTCATTGTATTTCTTGGATTTTACCAATAGCTGCCTGTTTACAAGGTTAATGGAACTTTGATGAAAACTTAAAATGTTTGCTTTGATCAAACCTATATAGAAACACTGACTTTTGATCAAAGAGTTGCCTCAGTTATTTATTTCTTCCTTCGTGTACTGGAGACTGACGCGTGACAATATGAAACTCGGAATTAAAATTTAAGAAAGAAATCAGAATTTGCAGCGTAAAGGAAGAATTTTAGATTCCAAAGAATGGTCTCTTTCAGTACGACTTTAATAGAGATATCCACTTATAAGAAGGCAAAAACGTGGCGCTCATTCTGTTTAGAGAGGAAAAAGTGTTCTTTACTAGAAAATTGTTGTTGTTTAAAAAAATCTAAATACTATGAAAATTGTCTGCCAGTGAAGATATTTCAAAATCCTCTTTTTTGCATTTCATTGAAATATTTCGTCTTATTGAGCGACTTTGCGTGAGTCGATTGGCGCCAGCACGCTCCTCTTTGTGGTCATTATCATTTAGGAGTGGTTTTCGTTCAACCCAAGTTCATTTTTTATCACTTTCTCTCACTCCTTATGTAGATTGAAAGAATGAAAGTTGGAGAGAGAAAGGAAAAAAAACCGGGTAAATTCCAAAAAATCTGGACTGGTTTAAAAATGTTAGGGAGTTTTCGTGACCCTGAAGGTACCATTAGCATTCCGGTTTTTCCATCATAAACGACAATGAAAAACTCTGAAATGAAATTTTTGGACAACTTAAAAAAAAAAAAAAAAAAAAAAAAAGATTGGAAAAGGGAAAAAAAGATTGCATTTATTCGTTTTTGGTTTCATCCTTACCCATAAACAAGTATTTGGAATTCAGAAAGTCGTGTTGACGACGACAGGGGAATTCGACCTTCCTACCAAACAACCTAATTAATGGCGCCATCCAATCGACTCAGTACGCATTCATTTCTTCAATCTCTTTCGATCACCCTAGTGCTCAAGTGATGGGGTGGGGAAAAACAAAAAACACAAACATCCAAGGAATAAAGAATCATATAAAGTCTATATTACCTGGGTATCGAATAAGATGACATTGGACTCACATTCGTGTTTGCAATGGAATGGAAATGACTTCTTTGGGGACTTTGACGATTCCTTGTAATAAATAAGAAATGAAGTTTCTAACGTCAACAAAAAAGACATTTAAAGCACTATTCTACTATAAATCTCATGAAATTTAACAGTCTCTGGTAATGCCAGTGGTATTTGGTTGTTAAGTGTAGCATCTAGTAATGCCAGTCGGATTTGGTTGTTAAGTGTATTTCACCATTTTATGTTTTAATAATTTCCCCCTTTTATATACAGGAGAGCAATATGATGTGTATGGGAGGATTGGCTGCCGCCATAGCCGTCGAGTACTGCAACCTCCACAACAGAATCGCCTTGCGAGTTTTGCTGCTGGTCGGCACGAGCCCAAGATGGTAAAGAAACTGAGAGCCCGCAATCCCAACCAACTCCTCACCTTCCTCTGCAAAGACATCCAAACACTGTCATTCAAATAAGCACAGTTCTACTTTAAAACTTCTTTTTCTGCTATGAACGAAGCTCCGGTGTTAGACTGCAACAATATTGGTGTTCACAATCTGCTGATATAAAGAATTGGTTTAAAGTATTTAATTATTTTCAAGGTTATATTGCTGAATTGGCCTTCTGTTGTATGATTATCCATTTCGATTTGTCGATTACAAAACTCGTTAGTTAAAGAGTAACGACATGATCTTCAGCTGATTTCGCTGGAGTCAGATAACCATAACCAAATATGAGGAAAAGATACGATTAACCTGTCGTTCTATTAAAAGAGAATTCATTTTATGCGACGACCTCGTTAGAGCCAGGTGCGAAAAACTTTCCGCCAACCACAGTCCCATTTCTCTCCTCCTCTCCACCAAAACGCTAATTTTTTTTTTGTTTACTATTCAAGAAAAGAAACGGGCAAGTAATTAAAGCGGTTTTTTAAAGCAGAATGAAAAGAAATTTAAACAAAAGTTTATCAAAACCATTTTTTACAGATAAAGCGCAACTTCAGGAAAGAAATGTGGTTTAGGAATATTTGTTACATTCACGAAAACAAATTAAAAACTACAAATATGTGGTATTCTAAAATTCGTGGAGTATGTTATGGAAGGATTTCAACTGGCATTATTATTAACCTATTTTTTTTTTTTTTTTTTTTTTTTTTTTTTTACCAATGAGGAAATTAAATGTAATCGTTGGATCTGTCAGTAATAATATTCTAATCATCCAATGCATCCTCGTGATTTAAAACATTCCTCTTGAATATTTTCTTAAAGGAAGTCTAGGTAGAACTGTTTCTTATCAGGCTATGGTTTTATTCCTCTTTTTTTTTCTTTTTTTTGTTTTGTCTTCTTTTTTTTAATTCCCATCTTAAAATTTCCCCCTTTAAGTTCCTTTGAATACATTAAAAGTGACGTGTTTTTTGGCGTCCTTCCTTATTTGTTTATCTTTCTTATAGGCTCATGCTGGGCTTTATGGTGACGACCATGTTTCTGTCCATGTGGATCAACAACACAGCGACGACGGCCATGATGGTTCCCATAGTAGAGGCTGTGCTCACGGAACTCTTCACCGAAAAGGAGAGAGAGGAACAAGGTGAATGCAAACTCAGATATAAACAGCACTTTCGTTGACTAGTTGATGAATTTTTAATAAATAAATATATTCGCATATAAATCGCTATTTGTTCTTTCCCTACACTCACCTTAAGGTTTAAAGAACATTTAACGTGAACAGTATAACTCGTCATAGCAACAACTTTATTTCTATGTCAGCAGGTGTTTAAATTTATAAATAGCGCAAGTTAAAGAGAGATAGTCTGACTTTTTATTCGTTTTTGCCTCCCGCTGGCATTTGCAAACATTATTATGAAATAATCTCCTTTAATAAAGCTATTTTAAAATTTTAGAATGAATACCATACCCACACACCTGTATAATTCCCATTTACCAGAGTGTCCATCCTATAGCAAACTATTAGGATTGGGTTCGAATCCCACTAAGATTTTTTGGTTATTATTCTGTTTTCCAGGTGGTATTCCTCTGCTGTCATCAGACGCGACTGAATTGGGCGACACAGATAGCGTCATTGTCGGCCTCAACGGTGACGATCTTGAGACCCGCGTCATCAGGTATAACAACAAACCACCTTCTCCCGCCTCTCATTTCTTTCTATATTTCGAATAATATCATTTTTATTTCCTACTCTGATCGTCATGATAAATTGCACGAAGCTCTGAATTCCTTTTATTTATTTATTTATTTATTTATTTTCAAACTCCATGAATACTCTTTTCCTCACCTTAATAAATTGAACGTTTTTTAATAGCGTAGCTTTTTATTTTTGCATGCATCCGTAGCGAGTTATCGCATTTTTGCATTTGTCATAAAATATGTATTGCATTTTAAAGATCTAGTTTATAACATGAGTAGTTTTATTTTCTTTTTCTTAAAAATCAGGCTGAAAATAAAAATAAAAGCTTTGCTCTCTATTTTTCTATAGACTTTGACTGATTTCATTTTGTTTTTTTCCTGTTCTATTGTTTTCTCTGTCTATCTGTCACTCTATCTATCTGTCTATCTATCCCCAAATCGAAAGTGTTCGTCATTTCAACTTATTTCTCTCGATACAGAAACAGAAGAAGCGTCACTCGAAGCACAATCGGAATCCCTTCAATGTAACGCATGCTAACAACACAAACAAAAGGTGATTACATATACGTACAGGCACACGTGGGGAAGGGAGGGAAAGAAAATACAAACTAATATTTAACAGGTGGCCTATGGTGATTGGTTGTTGAAGTCATATCGCAACCATTCACCCTACTCAAGCCCATGAGGTGATTATGTATTTACACAACAATACAAGCATCATCCGATTCAACCGATTTATATAAATATCTGTTTACATGTTACATAAAAGATAAAGTACAACTGACACGGAAGAAAAACGCCATACAAGATCAAAAACTTTTTATTTCGTTTTTACAAATTTCAAATAAAGCAAAAATGCAATGATTCCGGATGTGCAAGCTATTATTTCATATTACATTTCGTCAAATTTTTATGACTGAAAGCCGATGAATTTTAAACATTTATTGTAATATTTTTAAACATCTAATTCCATTCCCCGTACCCGCACCCTTTTCAAGTGTACAGAAATTATTTAAAAACCAAAACGTGTTTATTCATCATGAGCGACTCGAGAAAGAAAATTTTCTGTTGCGATATGAATTTTCTTCGAAACATTTTTGAATATTTCTTCAAAACTAATTTTATATTTTTTCTCTCCTTTCTTCAAATGCTTTCGTGAAACAGCAATAAAAACAAACTAAGAAAAAGGTAAGAACCGAATGAAATTTTTATTTAAATATTTCTGAAATTTTAAATATAATAAAAAAAATAAAATAAATTAAAACACCCCGCTGACGTCCCTCTTAAGCTTTTTTTTAACTTATAATTATAAATCCTTCAAAACTACTACTTAACAAATCAGAGCTACATTTCATCAAGTATTTCTATAACTATCCTTGACATATTTTTAAAGGCTTTTATTATCGAAACCTAATAATAAGGTGGCGTTGTTGACAATTATTTAGAGACCCCTCCCCTTTTCACTTTTTTTTTTAATATTTTCGAAATGACGTCATCAATTAATTAATGGCTTTCCTTCCTATTTGATTGATTTGTGAAGTTGCTTTTGACATAATTACATGACCAATTTTCACAGCTCCCTTTTATTTCTTTCGGTATTTCACTTCTTGTATAATTTCTTGGGTTTTTCTTCTCTTTTTCCCTCCATTCCTTGCTGCATGTGTTCACGTGACCTCAGGACATCCAATGGGTAAGCGAGAAACGTGTGGGAGGTGGAGGAGGAGTTGAAACCTTTTTCTTGCATGAATTATTATTATTCTCTTCAAGTCTCGAGTCATTCCGACTAATGGCCATTAAGTTAATTAACAGCACAACTGTAATGCTACTGCAAAGGAAATAACCTTGTAGTAAGCGGAATGACTGTTGACCAAGTGGATTTGCACCTTCTAAATTAATAATAAACTAACTCACTGCATGCAATTAGATTTTTTTTTTTTACTAAAATAATAATATAGAAAGCACTGACGCAATATATAATGTATTTTTACTTACTTATTGGGGGAAGAACAATTGCATTTCCTCGGAACAATTGATTGCCTTTAGCCTTCAAGTGGGTCATAAAAAAGATCTTGTGGAAAGGTAACAGGGGGGTATTTGTTCGCTAGAGTGTGGGTAATTGTCAAGTTTCGAAGTAAACAACCCGCAGCTGGGGGAAAACCAACCCACCCTTTTATGGCAGTAAATTGGTATTGCACTTCACTTTTGAGCTCAGAAATCAACACGAAGACTTTCATATACAGTATTAGTGGTAGTGGCACTTTTCTAATAAGAGGGTATAAAGAGGGAAGCCAAGGTAGCCATCACACAATGATATGACCTGTTTAAAGATAGTGTACACTTGAACCAAAGGTGTCATTTTCTTATTTTTACCAAGTATTGCGAAGCGTGGGCTTTTGACACACTCTCTCTCTACCTTCCGTTTGCTAAAAGCCTTTTAATTCTTCTAAATTAAACGTTTTGTTCGAATTGCATGAGATGAGCTACAAATGTTCTTGTGTCATTAAGACCAATAATGTTATGGAATTATGTGAAGTTTTTTTTTTTTCCTGTACCGGTGACTCTCCTGGCGCGTTGCCCCGTGGCCCTGACTCATTCTCGTCTTGTTCAGCTGCCAGGAATTTTCGTCGATTTCGGCGGACGATTTAGGGCATAAAATGTGCTAGGAAGCTGCTTCAGCAGCAGCACATTATTAATAATGTTCACGACTATCATGAAAATTACTCTTATAATGACAAGTTAGAAGAATTCCGAAAAGCGGAATAGAGCTTGAGCAATGGCATGAGTTTAAATTAAAAAAAAAATAAAAAAAAAATAGCGCACTTTAGTAATCAATAATATATTTAGTATTTCAAGATTAATTTAGGATTAATATAATTAAACGTATTCTCAATAGATGGCGCGTGTTCGTGTTTTATTTGTAACTAGAGAACAGTGAGTAATAGACCATTATTCCATGTTTGTAACATTCAGAACCATGTGGGTTCTGAATTGTCTCCCGCCAAAATCAATTCACAAATCCTTTATTTATATCATATATTTTTCTATATCAAAAGTGTGCAGAGGGCAGATTAATTTCTACTCTTTTCCGCCAATATACTTATTGGAGGTGCAGGGTGTTGGTAGAAGCCAATTTATTTTTCGTCTTCCTTGACACCGTTTGAGAGCGTAGGCTGAAGAGGAACGGGACGGCGCTTCTCCCTCCCGGGTCGCCGTCGACAACGGCCAAGTGGTTACCGTGAAACGCGTGCTCTGTCATGCTGATCATAAATTTCAGCGATCATATCTCCACGTAATCGGAGAGTATCTATAACGCGCAATTTTAGCTGCTGACCAATATTCCAAGAAAAAAAATTTCCGCGTTGCAATTCATGCCAGATTTATAAACTTTCATAAATTTTCTTAAAAAGCGTAAATAAATTTGAAATTTGCCAAAAAATTCATGTTTATTGTTATTTATTCAATAATTTTGTTATTTTTACATTAAATAACTTAGATTTGAAATAATTTAGAGTGTAAAATTTCCGCGAACAATTTATATGAAGGGGTCGGGACAAAATAGTGCTAATCCTCATTTCTTCAAATTTAAGATAGAGAGAAAAGAAAGTTTGTTCAAACCGAGTGTATTACGAGAATCCAAAACAGTGAAAGGGCATTTTCCTGCCATCCGTTAGGCATTAGAGAAAACTTTTGATGCGAGATTGTAGTACGAGAACAGTGTATTGTTCTCGCGCGCCAAACACAAAATTGATAAAACTAAGGATAGCACTATTTTGACCCTTTCATATGTTTCTGGCTTATCGTAATAATATATTCCCAAATAGAACAGACCCGCCACAGGAAACATTGAGAACATACTCAACGATTTTATGAAAAAATTACACTTATGGTGAAATTTCTAATAATTTATTCAATAAAACTGATAAATTCATTCTCATTGAGAAAGCTGCTGGTAATAGGACCCTTTGTGCTTCCATTATTTACGCACTTACAGATTAAATTGTAATGAGCACTGCTATTTTTATGATTTCTTTATAATATAAAATTTTATTCGTTTTTTTCCCCTGTAGTCCACCTGATCCCGAACCCATCTCGATGGCCAGTCGGGAGAAGATTCACCTGAAGAAGGGGATCCTATTGGCGGTCGCCTATGCCGCCAACCTCGGGGGCACGGGTACCTTGACCGGCACCAACCCCAACCTTGTCCTCAAGGAATCTCTTGACATGTACGTTCAAATTCTCGTAAACTTTACTATCATCTAATTTGTAGCCTATACTTTTGAACATTAATTGAAATGATCGCCCGTTATCGATTCAAAGTAAAAATATTCTGAATGGGGTCGTGATCATTCCTCAGTCCAGAATCCAGTTGGTTAGAGTCGATTTCATTGAACAAATTGGCATCCTGACGATCAAATCCAGTCATATCTATTGATCATTCATTGCAATATTTTCAAGGTGAATTGCACCCAGTTTGTAGTCGAGGGCGACGGTTGTTCAAAAGACTTAGCATTTGGCTCAGGTGTTGTTTAATTAGCATGCGCTTTATCTTTCCCGCCTCTCCAGCTCACATCTGTTCATGGAAGTTAAAAATATATTTCAAGAGCATGTCAGAAATTGAAACTTGAATGGATTTTCCCCCTCTACAATATATAATTAAGGCATGTTGAAGCATTGTGAGGAAAATTATCTGCTATTTAGTGCAGGATTTGAATGCCGGTTTAAAAATTACTTCGAAATTATGCAATTGGTTCAGCATATAACTGTACGGACCTAACTGTACAAATGGTATATAATCCTGTTATCTTTTATACATATGCCTTCAATAAAAGGATCGCTTATAAAAAACGAAATTGATCTCACGTGCACCTAAATACTTTTAGAATCATAAAATTCGCCCAGCCTTTTATCAAATTAAATCATTTATGCAAATTGTTTATAAAAAGACTCGCATTTCTGCAGCTCATTACGCTGATACACCGACTTCATTAGATAAAGACATCCGGGGAGACGGGAAACTCTTAACGAGTTATGATAAATTTTTGATTTGATTTAGAAACACGTTCAAGTTTAATACCTTATCTTTCTTTTATTTTTTAATCATTCTTCTTTATTTACTATGTAGATTCTACAAGGACGCTCATGGCCTCAACTATGCCACATGGTTGGCATTCAGTATCCCAGCCATGCTCATCTGTACGGTACTCGCCTGGCTCTGGCTCCAGTGTCTCTTCGTCGGTTTCAGGTGAGGATTCAAACACCCCACCACCGTTCTTCCTCTCGTTACTTTTTAATTCTTAAAAGAGCACACCTGCATGGGTATTCGGTTCCACCAAAGGTTAGACGTACTCCTTCCGTTACCTTCCCCCCTTCCATTCAACTTTTTTTTTCCCCCGCTCCACGTCCCTCTTCAGACTGCCTAAATAAGCACAAGGTCGTGGTGGCTCCAGGCACCGACTTCAACAAAAGTGCTTACAGAATTAATAACTGCAAAATGCATGGGGTCTTATAGTTGAATGCCCTCCACTCTGCATGCGCACACGCTGGATTTTTCCACCCAGTTGAAATGTCATCACGACCATATGGTAATAAGACTGGGTGGAAATTCCCGTATCTGTTAATGGCGATGTTACATAATGTGACAAAAAAAGTTGTTTAAAGTCATAAGAACTTCAATAAGAAATGCTTTACTACACTGCATTTATTCATATTTTATCTTCTGTATTGAGAAATGTTTTTCTGGTTGTTCACAGTACGTGTAGTTAGTAAGCAACAAGGAAGAAAATTCATGTTCAATTTAGAACTGAAGTCAGGATCTTCCTGGAAAAACTTAAAGAAAATAAAAACAAACTGACAAATAAAATAATTTAGAACAAATGTTTTAAACTAGATCACAGTAATTGTAGCAATAATATGCTGGATGGCAGCTGGGAATAAAACCACAGAATGAACAATAAAAATTATATAAAAATAGCTTTAATGGTAATGCTTTTTATACTGTCCAATTAACTTCGCGTATGCAACTACTCCGCCAATTCTTCGTTATTTTAATATTACTAAAAATATATCTGAATGTGTGTCTATATCAAATCTAATTAAAATTTTACTTTAAAAACTTCATTTTTTTCTCTCTTAATCATTTATAGCATGGTCACTAACGAACTAATATTAACTTGTTCTCCTTTTCCATCCCTCCTTTCCTCTTGTCTTTACATCGCCTTCTTCCTTCCTTCTACTGGTGTGGTGCGCAGGTGCAAAGGAGAAGTTCCCCCTGATCCGTGAGTTACATAAAAAGTTCCTTCTATTTATCGTCCCTCTCTTTTATTTCTTATTCCCATCCATTCAACTGACATCATCTTTTACATGTTAAAATTTTTTAAACTGAACCGCAACCAAATGGCAACGAAAGGTAGTTGGTTTTGAAATCGCATTGGCAATGATGGATTTATACGAGGAAAGTGTTTTTGCCAGCTGGAATTAAATATGAATATGAAACGCATATGATGTTCGTAATGGATGAAGAATAAACAATTTTTTTATTGAAAAAAAAAGAATTAATATTTCATGATATTGTAATAGAATATTTTTAAAATGTGCAGTGTAACCTTATAAAAAAGAAACAGTGTCCGCTGTCTAATTTCATTATTATTAGTGAAAAAAAAAATGTTAACGTCTGTCGAGGTGTTCTTGTAGGTTTAATAGCGGCCGTTTTGTCTTTTTTACAGGTGTTCTCCGCGTAGCTCCAAGAAGGCCGGGGCGGTCAGGGCTCTGATTGAGAAAAAATACCAGGAATTAGGACCAATGTCGTAAGTATTATGCAACAGTGAAAATAAAAATTAGAGGGGAAAAAAAAAACCACATCAATTTAATAACACGTTTGGGGGATCCGCGACATGGAACTTCAAAATTGAAGTTACTCATTCGCCTTAATTGATTTTTAATATTATCTTTAAAAAAATTAACTGAAGTTGAAACATTTTATTAATGTTTTATTATCTTTCCACAGCTTTCACGAGTACGAAGTACTCTCCCTCTTCTTGGTCCTCATCACACTTTGGGTGCTCAGGGATCCAGGGTTCATGCCCGGATGGGGAGCTTTATTCCCCAATGCGTAAGTATTTTTATATTCTTTTAAAAATTCTCGTTTTTATTAAGAATATTTCAGAAATAAAATATAAACGATCATTGGAACTTCCATTATTGAACTCTAGGAGGATAAAGGACTCGACAGCTGCCATGGCGATAGTCTTCCTTCTCTTCGTTCTACCAAAGAGGCCCGATTTCTTTTTCGCATTTCGTTCTATAGGAGGTAAGTAGACAAAGTATTATTAAAATCAATATAGTGTTTTCATTAATTTTATTAATTAAGGCCTGTCTGTCTTTGCTGCAGGCGCCAATTGCTAATTTTTTCCCAGCAGTCGGCATTGTGCTCATTAATTGCTTATATAATGTCACCTGATCCTCATATTTAATAAATGAAAAAGAGGAGGGCTATGAGAATACATCTGCCAATTTTCACTGCATATGTCAAGACTTTCTCCTCAAATTAATTTCAAATCTTAATGGCACGTGCACTCAATGGATTACACATTTACGATTAAAGAAAAATTAATTAATCATGAATGGTGCTTAATTTTTACACAGTGGAACGTTATTTGATGTATATGATGAAATATACAATCGATATACTGCATTTCATTAAAGTGTATTCAATATAGCGAAAGAAGTGCGGCAACTTCAGGATATCATCTTTAATAGAAATCCTTACTCAAACGACTGGGGTTAAAAATAAGACGCGCTGGGGTAAATATGTAAATTTGAAGGTTTTTCGGGGGAAAAAATCGTTCTTATAGCTACTTGATTTGCAATAAATAACAGTGATAAAGCAAAATAGGAGAAATTACATGTAAAAAATACGTATGTAGATTGCTAATGTCTGACCCTGAAAGATCGGGGCCGAGTTATTTCCGTTTTGACGTCATCGGTGGTATGATGTTACCATAGCAACGTTTCAGATAATGCGCACCTGGTGGGCTTTGGCGCAATTAGCGACGATCAAAGGGAGAGCTACTATTGCGTTTCTCAATTGATCCATTGGCTGTTTGCCTTCATTATTAGGCGGTATTAATAAATAAATAAATAAATAGAAAACTGAACTCGAACAGCGAATAAAATGGCAATCATTTGAAAATAACAGTTGGAAATTTTTTTATCCTTCTCCAATGAGTTTTTCCTTTTTCTTCCCGAAAATTTCAAATTTTGTTGATGTAACTAGACCGTTGCCATGACGACCGATACAAAGGAGCCTTCTCTTCTTGGAAAAGATCGTTAAATGGGGAAGGGGGGGGGGGGTGACATGTCTCTTGCTTCATTGTGTCCGCCTCCTTTTAGTCTAAATTTAACTTATTTCATTTAAATTAGGAGTCAATTTTCAAAATAAAATCATATTCGTAACACATGAAATTGTAAAAATTTGCATTGAATGCTTCATGATGTAAAACTTCATTTTCTGCTTCAGACTTGAATACAAAATAAAGTTATTTCTTTAAAATGATTAAAGAAAAATTAATTACTAGTAAAATAAAATACAAAACAATACAAAAAAGTTAATTACTAGTAAAATAAAATCAAACTGCGATTAAATTTTTGTTGAAAAACTTTTATGTATTTATTTAAAAAAATATTGCTTCTCCATTCATACCTAAATTTGGAAAAATTCATATTTGGGGGAAAAAAATGGAAAAGCAACGTGCAAGGTTAAAACGGCAATTTTCACCCTTTAAATTTTAAAGCATTTTAAAGTGACATTCTTGTTTACTTTTCTAAACTGAAGTAAATTCCTCACCAACTGCTCTATTCCTCCCTTTTAAACTAAAACGTGCAGCATTCTTTCTAACGTTTCGTAATCCATACAACTACAAAAAATTATGATTTTTATTTCCAGTTGTTTACCCAGTAAAGAAATGTTTGAATTCTACTGGCGTTTTCCATTCAGTTTTCAAACTGCTTTGAAAAAGAAATATAAATAAAGAAGCAAGCCTTGAAGGGGCCCTCTGATATTGTTATTCCCTTAACAATTCCCAGGTGTTATTAAGGAGAGTGAATTGTATTGGTGGTTGGCTTAGGGAGGATCATGTGGGGGCATTTACAAGGAGAAAGAAAACGAAGGGCACTATAAAATAAATAGACACACAAAGAAAAACCACTTAAATTTTGTAGGGAAATAGCAATGGAAAAGCAAATGATTGTTTAATAGACATACTTGATGAAAACTTCATATTGTAACTTTATATTATACTTTGATCATATAAATAGAATTTTATGCTCGCAGATATTAGAGCAAGAACGTGTTCATTATATTGTTCATTAAAAATATTTCCCCTCTATTCTCTCCATTGTTTTAGATCGACGCCCAATTAAGCCTGGCCCTCCGGCTTTGGACTGGAAGTATGTCCAGGATAAAATCCCCTGGGGAGTTCTTATGCTCATGGGAGCAGGGTTTGCATTGGCCGATGCTTCAAAGGTAAAACCTCTTGGCTATTCCCCTCTCCATTTTGTTCTTAACTCTTTGGCTTATTTTGACTTCTTTGGTACCTTTTTTACAAAAGAGCAGGACTCCTCCAGTTTGTTTGACAAATCCACCTAAGATTTCACAGATAAATATAAAGAGGACTTTTGTGGCACTTTTGTCTCCTTTGTTGTGATTTAGAAATACATAAATAAATTCAAAAGAACTGCTTTAAAATAAATTCAAATTTTCTGTAAGATTTTGAAATAAAAGTTTCCTAAATAAATGTTTTGTTTTGTTTTTATTATTTCTTTCAAGTTTCTTGTGAGCCTAGTCATTCATTAGTAGTAAAAAAAAAAAAAAAAAAGATTAAGAGTCCAAAATGAAACCAAAGTGTCAAATTTGAAAAAAAAAAAAGGTTCTTGATTTCAAGAGTCAAAGAAACATTTACATACTTTCTTTAATAATTACATTTGCATCTTTTTTTTTTTGGTGTAGAGTCGGAATCTTTTCTTTATTACTATTTCTTTTCGTATAGGCTTCTGGTCTTTCCCGCTGGTTGGGAAACCAGTTAACTTATTTTGCCTTCATGCCACCTCTCGCCATCGTAGCAGTTACGTCAGCAATGACTGCCCTCATCACGCAAGTGGCTAGTAACACTGCCACAGCCACCATCCTCATGCCTATCTTAGCAGAAATGGTAAGTAGGGTTTGTTTTTGGTAGATTTGGTGATATTTTTTGCTGCCTGAAACATACACATTTTATCTTACTTGAGTGCTGAATTTTATACATACTGCTTCAAACTTGACTTTGTATTTGGTAAGAGTGTATAAACAAGAAGTAAAATCTGTCTTATATGAACAAGAGGTAGGATAGATAATGCTATATATATTTTTTTGTATAGCCTACTGGCATGTTCTGGCTGAAACAAAGCCTTGCAAGTTCTATTAGAAATTCTCTTTGTTCCATGGCAAAATCCAGTTTATTCATCTTAAAAGATTAAAAAAAAACAAAAACATTAATATACTAAGAATGTTAGAGGTCTTGTTTAAAATTTATGACATTAATGAAACAGCAATAGGATTTTTGCAGTTCCCCCCAATGATTTAGGAACTAGCTGTGCTATTCTGTCCAACATAATAAAGGATGAAGATGTCCAATTAACTGGGAGCATGTTAATAAGGAAGTACTGGTAATGTTTTTAGACAGACCAAATAAATAGACTGGATCCACATATAGTATTTAATAATGACAATGCCAAATTCAATAGCCTTACTATTCTTGAAGGAAGTTACTTGCCATTTGCCAGAAGTACAAAGCACCTAACAAATATTGTCACATACAGAATTTCACTTTGTGCCTTTGGCTCTGAACTATGCTTTAGGCCTATGATGATAAACTTATATGTATGCCAGTGGTGGCAAGCAATAAAATTTTCTGACAAGTGGACAATTTACAGATGAAATTATTTTACTTACATTTCTAGCTGGTCTGAATAACGATCTATAATAATTAATGCTATGGTTAATCTTTATTGACAGTTTGCCTTTCATATTAGCCAGTAACCTACTTGGCACATCAGCTATTTAAAGAAAACAGTTTTTAAATATTTAGCATGAAAAGCATAAAAAGATAAGCCACCATCTAGGGACACTGAGATGCATAATTTACAGCAGATTTTTTTTTTTTTTTCAGGAAATGCTTATCTTTTTCAATAAGTGATTTTCTTTGGATAAATAAAATGAAGTTTTTGCCTTAAAAAAAAAAACGTGTTACATAAAGAAAATAGCTTCATATTTGTAATAATGATTGGAATTTTTCCTCCAATACAAACTTATATCTTATCACTTCCTTTATACAATTAAATTTAAAATTGAGTAATCAATCATCCCACCTGACTTTTTTCATAAGAGATTCGGCCCATAAATTTTTTTTTTTTATCTTTCCCTCATTAATGTCAATCTTTTGCATTATAAACATTACTTAGCAACTGTGGTTGAGAGTTCTTAATCATTTTAAGATAAGATAGATTTTATGAAAATTTTCTAAGAGGAATTATGAAAACTAGCAGGCAGAGGAAACATTTTTTTCAGAATTAAACACAGTGATGCGTCAGTTTATAGTTTAATTATAAGATGTTATCTATTCAAAACCGATGACATGTCCTAATTAAATTATTATGAATAATAATTAAATTATTTCATTTTAATGAATAAAATTTATGCCCTAATATATTTATTTCCTTGTATTTTTTTATCACATTTGAAAAATTCTGATCATTGTTTCTAACATTTTTTTATTTTTAAAATTAATGCAGAATGAGCCAAAGTCATTTATTTTTTTTTAATTTCTGTTAAATATTTTTATCATTCAGGCAGAAGGTATAGAAGTTAATCCTCTTTATCTGATGCTTCCTGCTGTCATGGCATGTTCATATGCATTCATTCTCCCGATTGCCACTCCACCAAATGCAGTGGTATTTGAGAGTGCACATATGTCGAATCTGGACATGGTGAGTTAAGCAAATTTATAAATCAAAATATGATAAGTTATCACATTGCTCCATCCCCAAATCAGAATTCTGCAAGCCAGAATTTCACTTAAAACGAAATTGGCATATAAAGACTTCAATTGTCAATTTTATAAACAAAATTCTCAACTGGTGATTATTTTGAATTTGCAAGATCAGAGCATTCAAAATTATTCAATTTCATAAATCCACGAATATATATTTACAACAGTTGAAAATTTCAAGTACTAAAAATAACTTAAAAACATAAATGACTGGCATTAAAGATCCCATTTATGCCTATCTTAAAAATTGTCAACAACACATATGAATGCCTGTTCCTGACCAAGAAAATAATCATTAAATTTTATCAAACAATGTGCTTATTTATTGGCACTGCAAAATTTTCTTTGGCATCTTTAACCCGGCGTTAGTGCGGTGACAAAAAAATCACACCAGTTGTGTGGTGGGGTGTCACATACCCCAACATATTTCTTAAAATTTTCCAGTTTGTTTTAAAGTTTTGTTATTTTATAATTTATTATTAAGCTTATAAATTGCTATGATGAATCAATTTCACTAAAAAAATTTTTTAGTTTAACAATAAATAATAAAATAAAGAGAAAGTATGATTTTTTTCCTTTATTTAAAAAAAATATAAATAAATGAAAGAATTTTATTTCTATTAGAAAAAATTTAACTATTACAAAAGCAAATTTAATATTGGAGTTAATATAAAAGCATGAAATAGTATGTAACCTAAATTATGACTGCACATTGTTTTCTTCTGCATCCTACATAAATATTTTTCACAATATGATATTACATGTTCCAAACACAAGAATTGCTTACATCTCTGGCAGGAATATTTAGTTTTTCTGTCTTTATATCTCGGACATAATGAGGATCTTCCTAAAAACATTCCTTAATATCACATAAACAAGAAAACAGATAAAAATGTCATATTATTGACAGAAGTAATGCAAAGAAGCCTACTTTTCCTAGAAGTTTCTGTCACTTCATTAGTGCGGTGGGGTGTGAGAAACCAAAACAGAAATCAACACGTGCATACACGATGAAGTCTTCAACCAAAATGAATATAACTTCATGTACGTTATCTATGGTTATGTGTCGAAAGGTATAGAAAAAGCCATTGTTGACAAACTACGCTAAGTTATGATAAAATCAAAAAGAAAAGGTCTGGGGTTTCAGAGACCCCACCGCACTAACGTCGGGTTAAGTTTAGCCACCTATTGATTTTTTCCATGCCAGCATGGTCATTTTGAGATCAAACCTGTGGCCTAACAATGTGAAATTCTGGGTAGTCTTGATCATTATTGGTCGGCCCAATGATAGTGAAAAGAAATAATAAACAGAAAGTCGCACACATGACTAAAAGCTGTTATAAACAGCAATGCAGTTATTATAGTTGTATCTCCTACCACAAGATGGTACTGTAGGAATACTAATAAATAAAGCACTATTTATAGAAAGTATGGCTATTTGATTGCAGGCAGCCATTTTGGTTCCTATTTCATATGAAGATTTCTTCTTGTTTTGCAGCAAATTCAAACTTTGGAGGCACATTCCCCCCTAACTTTTGTCAAAAAGCAAGTGTTCAATCTGCAAGTTTGAATTTACTGCAAAACAAGAAGCAGTTATCATATGAAATAGGAACCAAAATGGTTGCCTGCAACTGAATGTCCATACTATCTTTGTATGGTGCTTTAACTTATCAAGCAGAAATGCCATCTCTTGAGTATGCAGTATGTTGTTGTTGTTATGTTCCATCGAGTCATGGCCGACTCCTGGTGACATCGTGAACATAAGACCTCACCCAGTTCTATCTTCACTGAGCTTTTGGAGCTCCTCCAAGTTCCTTCCAGTGATCTCTCTGACTCCATCCAGCCATCTGGATGGAGTATGCAGAATAGCTTTGTTTATTGCTTGACAGACATGTCATTTTCCCAAGAACAAGTTTTTATTATTGAACATTATTTCGCCAGCCGTTCTTATGTATGTGTCGCAGACCAGTTTCATAGGAAATGGCTGGATTCTGCAATTCTTAACAATTCGACAATACAAGATAATCAACCATTTTCAGGAATGTGGATGAGTTGCAGGCAGGGTGACTTTTTCCTTGGGGGTAGCATAAAAGAAATTCCTATAAAAGCAATCTGCATATATTGGATAACCTGAAGAGGCAATTACCAGCATCAATTTACAGCTGCTCCACAAAATGGCATCAAACATGGTAAAAAGTGCTCCAGGATGATTGGTCTGGCATCAATTGGCCTAAATTCCGATATGTCTAAAACAATTTTGATCTAAATCGACTGAAAAATATCCACTGAAAATGAGAAAATTAAGTTGGATTCAGTCGATTTAGTCTTCTCAAAACCAACAAGGATTTAGACCAATCGAAATTTAGAGCAATCTGAATTTAGACCAATCAAAATTTGGATCAATTGGAATTTAGGCCAATTGGCATTAGACTGATATTCATAGACTTGGTAAAGAGAGCTTACACATAAATTACTGAGCAACAAGACGATTTTCAGCATATACTGTAAAGAGACATGGTTTGATTTTTGCATTTCTATGTAAGATATATGGTTATAAACATTATTAATAAGTGTTATATTTCTTAAATTTGTGCATTAAATTGGCAGAATTTAATTGTTTACTGTGATGTGTGTGACTTTTCAATCATCCTGTATTTTCCAAGGTATATCATGAACATGGCATCAATTAAATTCCCAATATTCCATTCTGCGAAGAATATGATAGTATGATCCCCTTTCCTTTTGGAAGGAGGTTCATTTTGAATTTCTCTAAGCCGGCATAGCCTTGAAACTAATATAGCAGACTTGGGGAGGGAGTATTGTATTATTATAATGTAACAACAGGGAAGCAGCAAACCAGAAAAACTGGAAGTTAAATACAACCCATGTTGTTCCCCAACGGGGAAAAGCCCAAAACGGGGTTAATGGAAAGATAAGAAAAAAGGAAATAATTTAAAAATAAAGAGTTATTCAACGAATAATCTGCTCGTTTTGTTAATAAAAATATCTACGAGGGTTGATCAAAAGCAATGCCTCCATGGATGTAACTTTTTTTTTTTTTTGGTAACAGATTTTCAAAATTCTTTTTGTACCTGATAAATACATTTTTTCTCTATGTATTGCGACTATTCACTTTTTGACATAGTCCTCATCCCTTTCCACCCACTTGTGCCAGAACGTGACTACTCGGATGAATCCATCGGAGAAAAAATTCATCGTGTTGAGGGTTGTTGTCGACACCAGGATTGAATTTCACCTCGTCGTCAGAATGAAACTCATGTCCCGTAAGGTGCTCTTTCATATTTGAGAAGCAGTGAAAGTTGGTGAAAAAGCTCAAAAAAGTCTGAATTCTTCTCAGACAGGTTCACCCGATTAGTCATGCTTTATCGCCAGTGCATGGAGAGAGATGGAGTCTATATCGCAAAGTGAATACTGCGCTGCATTAGAAGACAAATGCAAGTATTAGGTACAAAAAGAATTTTGAAAACCGGACCAAATAAAAAAGTTACAGCCATAGAGGCATTATTTCTCGATCAACCCTCGTATATTGGTGAAGTTTTTATTATAAATATCATTTAATTTAAAAGTCTGATCTAATAATAATAATAATAATAATAATAATTACTACTACTATTATTATTATTATTATTAGTAGTAGTAGTAGTAGTAGTAGTAGTAGTATTAGTAATTGTTGTTATTAATTATCAGCATTCATCAGAAGTCAACTAACAGCACAATATTAAGAGGGTTGGTTGAAAAGTAATGCCTCCATGGCTGTAACTTTATTTGTTAACCGATTTTCAAAATTCTTTTTTGTATCCTATACAAACATTTCTCCTCTATGTAATCATTTTTCGATTGAAAAATGGAAGGAAAAATTCTGTGACCTGGGTTCGAACCAGGAACCTCGATTATCATGGCCAATTGGGAGGCTATTATTATCTGTCTGGAGACTACCTCGCAGAATTTTTCTTTTCAATCGAAAAATTATTACCTGTTTTTGGAGACAATCTCCAGTTTATAATTATTATTATTATCTGTGAGTTCATCAAACTTTCTGATGGTTTGGATAGGAGAAATTCTCGATCCGAGAGCCCGCCTCCCATTGGGCTTTCAACCGTGACAACTTGGTTGTCTTTAAGACACCTTGTGACAGCTTGGCTGTCTGGATGTCTGCGATAGCCCAATTGTTCGAACCCAGGTCGCAGAATTTTTCCTTCCATTGTTCAGTCGAAAAATTATTACCTGTATTTGGAGACAATCTCCAGTTTATAATTATTATTATTCTCTATGTAATACACTATTCACTTTTCGACATAGTCCCCATCCCTTTCCATGCATTGCGCCAACACGTGACTAATCGGATGAGCCCTTCGGAGAGGAACCAGTATTGAATGGCAGCTTTGGGCCCTCTTCTGCAGCATAATATCACCCGCCCGCACACGATCGCCACACACTAGAGGTGATGCAGCACCTACAGTTCAAAGATGAAAGACTTTGTACCTTGCGACTTTCATCCCAAAGAAGAAAGAGCACCTTAAGGGCCATGAGTTGCGTTCTGACAGCGAGGTAAAAGATGCCATTCAATCCTCGTGTCGGCAATAACCCCGGAATTCCTCTCAGACAGGTTCATCCGACTAGTCACACATTGGCGCAATGCATGTAAAGGGATGGGGACTATGTCGAAAAGTGAATAGTGCATTACAAGGAGGACAAATGTAAGTATTAGATACAAAAAGAATTTTGAAATCGGTTAACAAAAAGTTACAACCATGGAGGCATTACTTTTCGACCAACCCTCATACTTTGAAATGCTCTCCATTATTCATTAAACTCTTAAAATTGGAAGAACATCTAAGAAAGTTTAGGCAAAAAAGAAAAAAATAATTTTTGGATGCAATAAATGGTAATTTGAATATTGCCAAATTTAATATTATGTATCAAAATTTATCTCAGTTCTCACAAAAGAGCACATCTATTCTTCCTCGGGGTCATCCATTCAATCACCTATCTATTGTTGATATATCATGATGTGTCTAGACCCTCCAAGGGCTTACACATCTTCAGCTGGACACTACGGGCCAAAATGATGGACAAACCAGGTCATTTACTGGACAAATCTTTTATAATGATCTGAAAGCATGATGTTTAGGTCATGCTTGTGGGACGGTGGAATTGCTGTAAAAAGTGGGTCTCTGTCCCACGAAATGTGGGACACTTGGAGCGTCTTTGTCTCATGTAATAAACCCCGAGTGTCAGTGGCAATTCTATCGAGCTGGAAACTAAATTTAATATTCATTCTTTATCTACGAGAGGAAATCGGAAAGAAAATTCTGACAGATTGTATTAGTGGTGCCATATGAACTACATGCGCAAGTCTTAGCTACAACTTGGTATCTCCTTGTTGCACATATAGAAAGTTGAATGCTCTGGTTATCATATTGGCAGACTGCACCATTAGTCAACAGCGATCAGAAAGTGTAACATCAAAAAGCTACAGATCAATGTTGGCACTGTACAGAAAAATGTTTACAAAGGTATGCCAGTAACATTAAGAAACCGTGCATTAAGTGGCTTTTATTTGCAGATGGAATCGGAAGTTTTTTGTGGACAGTTAAACAAAATGTGTTTCAAAGCTTATTGAATACTACTATATCAAGTAATCATGCTGTATGCATTTTTCTTATGTGTAATTTACTTGAGATAAAAATAAATTCACTCTTTTTTGCCGATTTTCATTGGTATTTTTGTTATAAAGGATGCAGCAATCAAAATCTTGCAAAAAGATAGAAAATTTTTTTGTTTATTCCAAAGTAAACTTGTATAATGGAGTGCATTTCTATAATAACATTAATTTTGGAAATTTTATTTAATTAATATCGTATTAAAACTGTCTTGTGATGATAATGTAATAGACTATAAACTGAATAACGATTTATCATTGTATAAAGCATGTTAATGACTATGTTGGTTTCTCCTCTTCATTACAATCTTTTTAGATGAAACCTGGTCTCATCATGAACCTGTTGTGTTTTGGCGTGATGCTCTTCAATGTCAACACCATAGGTAAAGCTCTTTTTAATTTGGATCACTTTCCGGAGTGGGCCATTCTTTCACCTGAAGCTCACATTCATCGGACAGTTTCAAATCACACAGCATCCAACCTCACATCTCTGATCTTCAATGCAACATCTGGTTTCACGACAGTCTCACCTTGAAGTGTCTCTATTGCAACGAAAGCATTCCACTTGGTTTCAGCATAGGACTTCCAGTTTTGTATAAATGTTCGCTGGCCGGACGCTTTGTAAAAAGTCTTTTTAAGTTCTCCCCCTCAACATAACATTGCGCTAGCGCAGTGAGAGTTCTATCTGAAGTTAACTTGTACCGTTTTTGGGTGCAAACTATTGTTGGAAATCTACAAAAAAATCAATTGCTGTGTAAATCTTGTTTGTCAAATTGCTGTGATCTATTGATCTTGTTGCATTTTATGTTTGTCTGTGCGCAATCAATTCAAACATTCTTCTGCGCATTTATAAACGTGAAAAAACATTTCAAGAGTCATAGGGCTGCTTGTGCTCAAGAACCACTAAGGGAGCTAGATTATTTTTATTCCTTTTTTTTAAGGAAGTTATATTGTTATTTTTATTTGTACAGTTTTCAATAAGAAAGAATTGAGGAAAATGTGCAAAAAATATATATTTGCATATATTTTTTATGAAGAGTGGTTCATACAGAATTCAAAAATCATTTTATTTTTCTCCTGAATCCTTTTCTTTTGTATTATTTGAAGTGAAATGCACTCTGGATAGCAAAACAAAAATAATTAACCAGATTATTTCCGTTTCAATTGGCTACTTTTTAAATTCACAATTTTGGACTTTTTTTTTTTTTTTTTTAAATCTAAATTCATAAAACAAAAAAACTTATAAAATCAGACTTGTCTTTCTGTTTCAAAATTAAGAGGAAATTGACAATTTAATCTTTTAACTCATTTTGCAGATAGTATTGTTGATTCTATTGGTAAATGCATTTCATTACAGAAAATTTACAAGGCATAATTGTGATCTCTGATTTTAAGTTTTGAGGGAAACGACACATTTTCAAACTATTTACCCTTATCAATATTTTAATTACCCAATCCGTGAAGACAAAGTTTATACTGATCAACTTCTCTGAGGTATTTAAAAGAGTATCAAAAACCCAAAAAATGTAAATTTAGAATCATTTCCATTCTTTACATATTTGAAAAGGGGTTTGTTTACTTTGAGCAAATGAATATTTTACTACTTACGCTAAGGTTAATAAGCAATGAACAAACAAATGTTCATTTGCGTGCAATCCTTCACCCATCAGTGCATTTTTAACTGATTATAAAATAAATAAAATAAAAATTAAAACACAAACTTTATAAAATTTCAATTCAGAACTGCCGGAAGTACTTTTTTTTTCACAACCCTAAAGCAAGTATTACACCCATCATATTTCACAAAATATTAAGAAGATTTAAAATTAGTAAATAATAAAGAAGGTAATGGTTGGGGAAATTTGGATGTTGTTTTAACGGAGTGGTTTCTTAAGATGGGAGCACTGCTTAAAGATTGTATACGAAACAAAAAAAATAATTATTCAATGAAGCCATTAAGTATAAGGCACTATTCTTTTCTTATGTTATTTTAGAAGATGAATATATCCCAAGAAACTTCTTATACAAATAGGTGACTATTAAAGAAAATTATGTAAAACAAAATTTTAAACCTAACATTCAAATATTTGATGATCTGAATTTTTTAAAATTAGTGAATTGGTTGCCAGTGTATTGTTCTCTATTAAAAAAAAAATAAATAAAACTACTGAAATGAAAAACTTTTAAAATACACTTTTTATTTTATTTTATTTTTAGTTCTATCCTTTTTTTTTCTTTTCTTTATTTACATATTACTAAGTTATTAGTCTGAAGAATTAAGTATGTATCCCAATTATTTTAAATCTAGAGTGTAACTAAGCAGAGGTATTATTATTGAAACATTAAGAAGGAAATAGCAATTCTACACTTGTTTGGGTTCACTTCTTTCTTTTTAATAATATCATCTCTGTATAAAATATACCAATGTAGGGTATCTGTTTCATCCCATGTAGCTTTCCTATGGCAGTATTCAAATCATTTTTATGATTCTCTCCAGTATTTTCACGTTTATTTTCCATACAAGTCAGTCTTTCTTTTTAAAATGGAAAATGGTAATTTTCTTATGAAATAATTTTTATTTTTTTTTATAGAATAAATTTTATTTCCAGCATTATTTTTTTTTGTATGAAGACCATTTTTGTCATAATTTTGTAAATTAAGTTTATTGGAAAACATTATGTATTAATTTATTCAAAATTTGTGTAGATGTACATACTTTTTTTTCCCAAACCTTTTATGGTTAGTTGTGTGCTTTTAATTGTTATTATCTGAGAACATCTGTCTTTTATGTTGGATTCTTTAATATTGTTATTATTTTGTATAGGTATGGAAAAAGAATCTCATTCATAAAGTATTTTTTTTTTACTTTAATTTGATTGGCATTTTTTTGAATCTTTAAAAAATAATTTCTTAGAAGATATGTTATATCAGTTAAAGGAATTAAGCAACAACAAAAAAAAAAAAACCTGATCAAATAATAATGCTTATTTCTCTGGCAAAATTCAAAATTATTTTTTAAAATGGAATGTTAGGCTATTAAATATTAAATACCAATGCAATAGTCTAAGATTACAAGTAAACACATGAAAGAAGCAATTTGGTTTATACTTAATAGATTAATAAGTCAGCATTGCAGCAAAAAGAAAAAAAAAATTCTTCATTTCAATATTAACTGGCAACGCAGACTTGAATGTCAGGCACTGTGAAACCATCAGCCATATCAATTCCAGGAACTAAATCTGGTATCTGTTTACACATTGGACAAAGACGATTACGTACTGTTGAAGAACGCATCCATACAATCAGGTTATATCTGAAAAGGATAGGTATGTGGTTATGGAAAACTGTCTAGGGCTAAGAAATCTGAAGTGAAAAATTTTCTAAGCTGACCTTTCTCCTTCGGATATGGGTAAAGCACCATGGCGATGCTGCCCTCGATGAAGAATGGCATAGGTAGGCTGATTGAAACAAATGGTATGAGATTCATTTGTAGAAGGAATATCTGCCATTTCACCAAAATATAGGTGTCCTTCTTCAAAACTGCGCCCTAGACACACATTTAGCGTGACCTAAATGCCAGAGAAACATGAAATATTTTTAATGAGGGTCATAATTCTTATCTATCTTAAGCTTTTGTATGAAGTTTCAATGAGAATCTTTCGTGATAATTCAAATGGAATCTTAAAATACAAATAAAAACAAACAGCAAAAAACTTACATAATGTTCTGAAGTTAAAAATAATAATAATAATAATAATAATAATAATAATAATAATAATAATAATAATAATTTAGATCTTTAGACATGGCTCTTTGAAAACTGTCAAAAAAGTGAAACATGAAAATCATTTATATAAAATCAGCGACGATGGACGTTATCACAACAAAGAAAAAATCTAACAATGGGTTATTTCCCGATTATACAATCGGGTGGGTTCGCTTCTAGTTAAATTATAAAGATGTTTATTATGCACTTCATTATCGAGAGCTATTATTATTTTGATCAACTGTAATCCAGAGTTGAGATAATTGGATGATCTGCAGGAACTTATCACTGAAACTGTAAATCGATCGCACCAGTTATGTTGCAGAGAATCTGGTTCGAGCTAGATTATCACATTGATGTTTGTGAGTATCAGGAGGGGGGCACACATGAAGAGCCTGTCTAATCAGTCTGGCCGGTTGCGATCAACCGAAAATAACTGCAAAGATGTTGTCCAAAAAGTAGCGATGTAATCGGCATGTCTAAAAAGTGACCAGTCGCACTCATGAATGTTTCAATGCTATTCGCCTGGCTGATCAAATGCAATCAAATTCAAGCCATTTGAAGCTTTGGCTGCACGTTGCATAATTAAGCTTTTTCTGAAAGCAAGGACATCTAATTACAAATCTATAAGCAAGAAGGGGATGAAATTAATGCAAGAGATGAGATAGGAGATCAACCGAAGTAAGAAAATTGTTAAAATTGGAGAATTTTACTTGTAAATGTACTTAACGAGGTCGGATGATTTTTTTCAGTTTCGATAGATCGCGACCAAGCTGTCCAGAAATGTATATTCACACATAGAAAAGACCAGTCAGGGAATCAAATCTGACTAGTGCCAGAAATGGTTAATAAAATTTTTTGCAATAGTACATACGTAATGTTTTGTTCAATTTTAATTTCTGTCCAACCAACTAACAACACTGGGGTGAATAGTGATGTCTCTTAAGCCATGACTTGTTTACTATCAACTTCTCAGGCCTCAGAACAAGTCACTTTTATCACTTTTAGTCACCGATCGCAGTATAAGCACCAGGTGCGGGTCTAACAAACAAGAAACATGGTAATGAATAATTATGAACCTGTGAGAGAGGAGAACGACAGTCATCATAATTTGCAAGCTTTTTTTTTACGGTAATTTGGAATTTCTTTAAATTAATGATAATTGTTCAGCAGACTGTCCCGAACATGTAGTGACAAAAATAAAAAATAAAAAGCTTGTTTTTTAACCTAACCTACTGTATACAGTCGAACCCGAATAACTCAAACTCTGATAACTCAAACAATATTCTAAGTCCCATCCCCCAGAGCATTTATTTCAATAGAAAATTCACTCGTTAACTCAAACAAATTTTTTAATATATCCCAGATAACTAAATTTTGGCTTTAGTGAATAGGTATTCCTAAATTTAAGCAAAATTTATCTTAAAAAAACAAGCTTTGCCTGTTGAAACTTTATTTCAATTTTCAATATTAATTTTTACGTCCCCATGACAGGCCTAGGAGTGGCAAACTACCTCAAAAAAAGAGAATAAAGAGACTAATATGCTAAAAAAAGAGACAAAAAGAGACTAGTGTACCAAAAAACAGATACCAAAAGAGACTAGATTGATGTTCTTATATTAATATTTTTTAATGATCCATTATCAAAAAGAACTAGAAAAATTGGAAAGCTGTATTGATCACAGAGAGCATAATGAACATTTATAACAAAACCTGACCAGTTTCTCAATTCAATAAGACACACCTTCATTAGTTTCTGATCAACTTCCCATTTAGACAACTTGGTTGTTTTTAAGACACTTAGTGACAGCATGCCTATACAAGTGTCTGCGATGGCCCAATTGGTAGAGGTGTGAACCATGACGGTCAAGGTTCCTGGTTCAAATCCAGGTTGCAGAATTTTTCCATCCAATTTTCCAAATAATATCATTTATCTGATGCTTGGAGTTAGCTCCAGTTTAATTTCTTTATTTCTTAAAGAAACTACTTATCAAACTGTTTTTTTCTCTTGTCTGCACTCTTTCTTTAAGTTCTACTTCTTTTAGGCTTTTGCTCCTGAGTTTTATGCATAGTTTTAACACCCTTTAGCATAACCAGCGCAGCACAAACATCGTGCAAATCCCCCTTCCTTTATTGCTCTTTTCAGTCTTTCGCGGGCTTCAGTAAATAAACGATCAGATGCTTCAGAGGATTTCTCAGGGTCATTCTTTTTTTCTACATTCTTTAATTTGTTTTGCTTTTTCTTCTTTCTCCTTTATTAAAAGAATATCCTTTTTTTCTGCTTTTCTTCCTCTTCTTTCATTCATTTTTGCTCTTCTAGGTGTATTAAGTCATGCTTATGCGTACTTTGAACCATAGCAATAAGCTTTGTTGTCATAGGAACCAAGTAAGGCTTATTCCCAATGACTTTCAATGTATCTTTGATGGTTAAAATTGCATTTAATGTTCGTTCACTACTGAAAGCTTATCCTCGGTCAAAGCCAATCTTGAAAATAAAAAACACCTTTCAATATCTGCATTTCCATGCAACATAGACAATGTTGTTATGACAACTTTTAACAATTCATGATATTTCTCATGTGCATTTACATCAGGTTCTTCAAAACATTTCCTCAATAAATGTCAATTCTCCCTTCCGATACTGGCTCTATTTTCATTTGCAACTATATGTTCCATTCTTCTTTTACGTCAGTAGATAGTTGTCTGGCAACTGCAACAATATCTTGACTACTCTTTTGATTTTTCAACAATGATAGGTTTAAACATGTGATCTCAGTAAACTGCAATCTTTCATTGCATTATCAATTAAGTGCCTGCAGCCAGCAACGTAATGTGCTTTAGCACTGTTCATAATACCAATAGATCTTTTTCTAGAAATTCAAGTGGGATAGTAATCATTCTTTTTGTGTGTATAGAATTCTGCCCCCTGTGGCCAAGTAAAAAAAAAAAAAAGATATGATTGTTTACACTGGGACAATACAATGGGAAGTATACATTATCTAAGAACCTTGAGTGGGACTATTGTAGCAACGTGCATTCACCATGCCCTCAATTCCAGGATGATTTTGCTCATGCTGGTAAGCATTGCTCTGGGATGGTAAAAAAAAAAAAAAGGGGGGCAGATACAAATGATTCCTGGAAAGGTAGCCTTGTACTTCTGGTCAATCAGGATTCTCATCACTGCTATGCCCAAAATAAGATTTTTTGAGAAAGAGAATAAGGACTGGAAAAGTTTTATAAAAAGAGATCTGATACCAAAGGAAAAAGGAGTTAAATTTAAATAATTTCTTAACAGTGTTAAAGAAAGCTAGAAAAGAGACTAATTCTCTAAAACGGAGACTAAAAGAGACTAACCTCAAAAAAAGAGATTAAAAGCTAGAAAAGAGACCCGCTCCTAGGCCTGCCATGACAAAGAAAACAATGCAGGAATTTTTCACAGTCGCTGGCAGCCATTGTGAAAATCAAAACTTAGCATGAACACAAAATTGTGATTCCAACTTGTTGATTGCGATCGTTCAATGGCAGAATATTTAGACATAGTAATTGATGACGATTGCGGGTTCATTTTTAGATGAAGTGTTCATGTTGGCCATAAAGTTCAAGCAAACGAGTTTTTAGAAGCACTTTTAATTGTCTGTCGCCATTTAGATTTCGAAACTTCTCTGTCTCATTGCCTTTGTCGATGTAAAAGTAAACGGAAATTTGAGAAAAAAGTGAATTCTCTGTAAAGTTTCAAATGTAAAACATTTATACATATATCATGTCATCAAATGAAAAATAAATCGCCTTTCAAAAATTTTTAGAAACCGAAGTAGAATTCGGAATCCATGTCAAAACAGCATTGGAATTGATTTCATGTTGGAACGGACTGTATTTTACTGGGTATTGGTACTGTATTTGTATATGGATCTCATTCAAGCTAATCAAATTCATAGAAATATTGTATCATGTAATCTTTGTAGTGGTCATGTAGCCTCATTTTTGACTTACTGGTTAACTCCAAAACCTGATAAGTCAAAATTTTTATATGGTCCGCTGGTGATTTGAGTTATCAGGGTTCGACTGTACATGTATCTTCTAATAGATGCCTAGTCTTCAATTATCGCTGGTCTCTAATAAACACCGGGTTTCAAAATTAAGATTGCTAAATAAACGCTGGTCTCTAATAAATGCCAGGGATTCTCCTACACGCAGCTGTTCACGTGAGCCGCTTTCGGGGTTCACGTGTACATGGGCTTGAGGGGTTTCCCAGCACATTGCTTTGAGTTTCGATATCATATGCACTCGGCTATTCAGCCCTTAGTTCTCAAGGCATCCTGTTCGTAAGGACTGTTTAATGTGCACTACTGTACCATATTCTGTTTAAAAAAAAGGCATGCCTCCAAAGCAGTTAAAATAAACGCCAGTCTCTAATAAACATCTGGTTAGTGATTCAGTTGAAAATATAAACGCTGGGGGCTACTATTGGAAGATATACGGTAATTAAATATAATTGTTTTAATTTTTGGTTAGGTTAAAAGATAAAATAAGTTGGTAAAAGACCAGACTAGCATCCCCTAATTTTACTGGACGATATCGCCCAGCCCGGTCACGTTCATGCTTTGAATTTATTAGGTTAAAAAAAAATAAGCTTGTGCTGGCGAAAGTTATCTGACAGGGCAGTCTGTAAAACAATAGCCAAACTAATTAAACAATTAAAAACCAGTTGCGCTTTTCTTAAAGGGATAACATAGTGCATAATCTTATGAAGATAGCGAGAAAAAATGGGAAAATGTAAATTTCGAAATTATTGGTTAGCAAAACAAGATCACAGCAGCATGATTCTTATAAAGTCATCTTGGGGACAAAGCTCAACCATCATGGATTATTTTGTAAAATTCGTGCTTGTGTGGTGAATATTGAAAGAAAAAGATTCTACAGCATTCTGAACTGATAATATAGAGAAAGAAGCTGTGAATGCCTCAGTTCTCAACAAATGCATATAACAACAAGAAATTAATCCTCCTGAGAAAGGTATAGAAGCCCTGGGTCATCTATTTACCCTTTTATCTCACTTTTTAACCCCCCTCCCCAATTTTCTAAATCGAAAAATTGATTTTCTCGAACGTAGTATTTAGAAAGTGTAAAAGAGCTCTATCTTCTTTCAGTTTCTCATCATTTCCGATTGAATGATATATCACATGCCATATGTTGCCATAGTAATTGCTAACCCCACAACTCCGATACTACTGGGACAATTTGGCCCAGACTTCATAGTAATGGAGATATTACTTAGAGAAATCTGCATACTGAATTTCACTCTTTTTTATGCATAAATACAAGTAGACCTTATGGTCCCCTCAATTTCCACCCACGAAAGTCCGACTCCAGTGGGCCAATCAAAACCAAACTACATAGTAAAGGTGTGCATGCCCATAGTAAGCTACATTCCGAATTTCAACCTTCTATCTCAAAAAATGTGGGGACAGACGGATGGACATTGTGAAACCAATAAGTAGCTTCATTCTTCCGCTACTTAACAAGTGCCAGAAAATGAAACGTCAAGTCAACAGGGTGAAACTCACAGTTCAACATTTTAACAATAAGGATCACCAACTGCTGCAGAATTACTTTGGCTTATAAAAGCAGTATGCAGCAAGTATTTAGCTGCAGCATGTCAAAACATAACTCAAACATTTGCTGTCATGTTCCCTTGTGCTTTTAGTGATAACTCAACATTTTCATTAAGTACCAAACAAAATGCATTACTTATTAACAGTGCTCCATACTTTCAAGAAGAATTGTTAGCAGATATAAAATCATCATGCTATACCTTAAATTTGGATGAAACGACAAATGTAGCAGGATGAAAAAAAGGAAATAATTATTCTTACTGTCACTTTTTATCACTATTTTCATCCTTGTTAGTTACTTTTTAGTCACTATTTCAAGTTTATTAGTCACCTTTCTCAGTTTTTTGTAAGTGTTTGTATGCTCCAAAGCCTGACTTTTTTCGATTTAATGTAATCTTGAATTTCTGTTAGTTTAACACATGGTTTTATTCTTGATAAAAATAGTTTTTTTTGTGGATGATTTTCTTCCGATACTTTGGATAGTGCTATTATTGCTCGCGTTACCTGTCCCAATTCGTATTATTTTCTTGTTAAATGTTTTATTGGAATAATTCTTGTTATCTGTTGTCACCTGGCTTTTACTAATTTCAAAATTGTCATTTTGCGGTAAATTAATTTTTAACATATTGGAATATGAAGATATCGCTGTATTGTGATCTTCGACATGAATAGCATTTTGTATTGAGAACATCCTTTAACATTTTATTTGTTTGATTTTCTTTCTCGAGAATTAATAAAAGATTGCTTTTAATTTCTGTACATAAAATGGGATTATCGTTTCATTGCTACACACTATTTGCAACTAGAACCAAGCCAGTAATTAAGTTGCTCAAAATGATATTATTTGTCAGGTCATTGAAACATTGTTGGTTTGTTCTTGACTAGTCAAATCGATGTCGAGATTATTAACGGCATTCAAAATATTTTCAGTAACACAGTTAAGTGATTCCCCTTCGTGCAACTTTAAATCTGAAGTTTGTTCTATTTGATGAGACTCCTTTATCCTGGGTGAAGCTAAAGAGTCAAGTCCATTTCTTCGTATACAATTTTTGCATTTATACGAGTCTCTGTATAACTCAGAATCCTTTTCACTATAATTGGCACATTTAAGACGAGTTCTTTGTTTATAATCAATTCTTGAACATTCAATTATTTTTTCTCCTCTGTAGAAGTTTTTTTCACATACAGTCAAATGTCGTTACCACAAACTAGTAAATGCATGCTATATCAGTTCTTAATATGCGAAGTTTTAAACAACCCGCGGTTTGTCCCCCAACAGGCAAGAGCTCAACACGGGGTTTCTATAATAAAGGACAAACACAAACATCCATGCCCCAAACGGGATTCGAACCCGTGACTTGCTGGTGCGAGAGCGATAAGACCTGCGCCTCAGCGCTCTTGGCCAACAAGCCGGCTAAATTTATGCTATAACACATTCTAAAATTTAATGCAGAAGGTTTTCAAAGTGATTTCCATCTGCTGCAATCAGAGTGTAGAGCCTTGAACTGAATTCCATGGTGACTCTCTGAAGAACATCATTTTTGACTGCACGAATCTCTCTGGAAATGTAATGATAGGCATCAGTTAGTGAGCTATAGAATGTTCAGAATTGCGAATAATGAGGAAATTTATTTATGGCGTACGATTAAACCACAGTAGACAAAATCTTTTTAACACCTTTTTTTGTGCCAAACGGAATTTAGTTCAAGGTTTTACACACATATTACAGCAGATGGAAATCACTTTGAAAATCTGCATTAAATTTCAGGATGTCTGTTATAGCATAAATATAACAACATGAATCTATAACCTCATATGTTGTAGTACATGTAGACAAAAACTTTCTGCACCCTGACCTTTTTCGTAATATGCACTTATACCTCTGACTTGCCCTACTTTCTGACCAAATATCCCCAATTGTTATTCACTTCCCTGCCCTGTTATTTTGCTAGATGCAACCATGCTAGGTTTGACTTATCCAAGTTTTCGTGAAAACGGAGTTTGTCGTAGAGCTAGTAAAATTGCATAAGTATAGTAGCCAGCCAACCAAATGAGACAATGAGTTCGTATTAGATGAGGATTCGTGGTACACGAGTTTGCCGTAATGAGATTTGACCGTATGTCACATAAATCAAAAGAAGCACCTTGTTTCCTGGTTGAGGGTTCCTAGAGTCCTTGTTATTATTATCTCCCATTTGTAATACAGATAGGAGATACAGTTCAATTAGATAATGTTCTGTTAAAAAACGTACTCAAGTCTTATAATCAGGTATTTGTATATTCGATGTTAGGAGTGAGTAACGTGGAGCCATCACTCATGTGACCCCTGGCACTGTTAGATAATAATAATAATAATAATAATAATAATAATAATAATAATAATAATAATAATAATAAT
>JAHWFO010037605.1:271643-322625 GCA_023313115.1 Rhysida immarginata
AAAAATGTAATCTTACTGCATGTAATATCGTTTTTGATTTGCAGCCTTACACACGGCTGTATTTGTTAATTTTTCCTTTCATTTCTTTAGCTGCAACAGCGTGTTGAGCCTTATTTAAACTACATGGAATCCTACTTAGCTCCGTTCAAGTAAATGCCACAAAGGCAGCGCCACCTAAACTGAAAGTAGCGAATACATGTATATTATGTTGTCTTGCTAGTTTTTTTCTGTAGTTGTTCTTGCCCATGATGATGATGTTACACCAAAATGTATCAGCTATTAATAAACCTCTACCATTTTGTACCATTACTTCAGAATTTATTTTTATTTTATACTTATCAATATCGATGCTTATGCAGTTAAAAAAAAAAAAAAAAAAAAAAAAAACTAGCAAAGCTAACAAATTACCTTGATTGTGTAGATATCAGGATGTAGTGGTGTGTATTCCTTTAAAATGATATCTCGCCGTCGAATTGTATCATCGTCTAAATTCCTTCTTCTTGATAACTCTGCCTCAAGCTACTGAAAATTTATGTAATGAATTTTAATGAAATGTAAACGAAGGAAAAAAATATTGTTAAGATAACTTATTTGATTAAGAAATAAATTAAGTTTTTTGATAAAAGAAATAAAATGATGCAGTAAAATATCCCAAGAACCATTTAATTTTATACAAATACTTTCTGGTTAGTCACACATGTGACTACAGTGCACAAAGTTATATTTTAAGAAATTTAACAATAATGATAAAAAAAAATAAAAAATAAAAAAAAAAAATTTTAAATTCTTAAAAGAAATAATGTATAAGAAATTAAGGATAAAACCCATCAAACTAACGGCATAACAGTTGTAAAGATATACTACAAAAAAGGGGCGCTTTATGCGTTGGATATCTGGAGCAGAGTAGCTTGGAGGAGACCTACCTAGACTTACCGTGTGATCCAAAAGTGTGTTACTTTTTTTCATGAAACTAATAATTGTTTTGCCGTGACGAATTCTTTAGCAAAACAACATGCGATGTTCACAGGCAAACATATTGAATCTGTAAGCGATGTATCATAAAACACAAATTGTTATCGAAGAATTGAATAAAAAGTTTCATGAAAAAATGTAAAAAAATGTAACAACACACAACATACTTTTGGATCACCTGGTAAAATGAAAGATGCACACACACATATACAATAAAAAAAAAAAAAAAAAAAGTTGTTACATTAGGTCAAGATCTATTACCACTAGGCTGTATGTAGATGATTGAAAATTCATTATCTGGTCAGATAAAATTAGTTTCTGTTTGTACTCGAATGATGCGAGGCAATGAGTTCAACACTGATCAAAAGAAGCCAAGAATATTAACAGATAGAGTCTTGTGTTGCTATGTATTAAATTAATAAATATAGAGTGGGTGATCGGTTAACGAACAGCTTGGATTGCAAACAAATCCTATAACGAACACTTACGCGAAAGATTTTTATGTTCGGATAACAAACACTTCACAGAATGAACGCTAGAAGAAGCAAAACTGTGTAAGATTTGCAGACTGTATTTTTCTGTCACTCTATAAACAATTTCTGGAGCAAGGCTTTGACAGTTGTATACATAATCAGAATCATTAGATAAATAACGTCTTGGGACTCGTAATTTCCCCTATATTAAATTTTATTTCCAATGCATGTGTAGATTGTAAAGCTTCTATCTTTTTCATTAATTGACACAATACAAGGACTTTTCACAATTATACTAACTTTGTTTGACTTAAGAATAGATTGAATGCACTTTTGGAACGAAAATCATTTATATGTAGGGAACATTCTGTCAAAATGCTGAGGTTAATATAAAAGTCTGCAACTTCGAAATAAAGATGGCATTAGGTTTTACTACAAACAACCGGTATTTAATAAAGTTTACAAATAGATTAGACTTTGCTAAAGTGAACTTTATTCAGTTTGATTTTTTAACTGTGCTTTTATTGTACAGTGAAGAATTATTAAGATCAAAAGGTGCTTTATATCTTTGCCTTTATGTATTTATTTTCTGTAAGACTGTCTGTTAACTTGATATTCTCAAAACCTATGAGATCTTCAAAAAAAAGTTTTCATAATTGTCAAGCTGGGAAGACTTTGAAAGAAATCAGTTTTATGGCACATGTTCTTATACTGCCCGGCACGAAAGAAAAAGGAATCAGGCGCATGCGTAAATGAAAACACGTGTTCAACCAATCAGAAACGGACAGGAAACAGCATTAATTAATCCTAGCAATTCTCTTAATGAAATGATAGCTGAAACGAAACCGAAACAAATCTGTCACTCGATTAATCAAGAGGTTGAATTATGATAATCAGATTGCCTTGCTGTTCTCTATTATTGTATCATTACTCTATTCTTTAAACAGTTAAAAATATTATAAATTCTGGTGCTAGCTTGACATTTTATAGTTTATCTTGAACAAACAAATTTATAGGCAGATTGAAGGCCGCCATGTCTCAAAAGCTGTGAATAAATCAGACGTCTACAATCGTTAAGCTTTTATATTACGCATGCGCCTGTTTCCTTTTTTTTTTAATGCCGGGCAGTATAAGTTACTAGCCGTTAATATAAAATGCTTAATTCTTCTTCTTCTATTCCTGCCTATTAAATCCTCCTTTCACCAGGATTCGTAGCTTGAGATCAACAGTTATATGGTTATTAGCTTCTTTACAGATTGAGTAGAGTTCTTAAGAGATCGCTATTAATTAAGAGATTAGCAAAGATATTTTTGTTCACCAATGCAGAAGGGTTTCCGGTCCCCACTTTTAGCCATGGGGGAATTAATATGAGATCTGTAAACATGAAAAGTAATGGATTTTTAATATTCATGTATGGTGCAACATAAGGGATGGGCATCAAAATATTCTACAGCTAGTCTCTTAAGGAACGCTGATCGAATAGCCTCATCATGTATGCCTCCAATCTCTATTGAATTTTCCCTATAATAGTACAGTCGAACCCTGATAACTCAAATCGTCAGCGGACCACATAAAAATTTTGACTTATCAGGTTTTTGAGTTAACCAGTAAGTCGAAAACTAGATGACCACTACAACGATTACATGATACTCACAATATTTGAATTTTATTAGTTTTAATGAGATCTATATACAAATACAGCACGAACCCTTTAAAATACTGTCCGTTCCAACACAAAATCAATTCCAATGCGGTTTTGGCATGGCTTCCGAATTCTACTTCTGATTTGTAAAAGTTTTCGAAAGGCATCTCTTGGTGATTTTTACCCATTTATTTTTCATCTGATGACTTTTATGATATATGTATAAATGTTTCATATTTGAAACTTTACAGAGAATTCACTTTTTTCTCGAATTCCTGTTACTTTTACATTGACAAAGCAATGAGACAGTGAAGTTTCGAAATCAAAATGGCAACGGCCAATTAGAAGTGTAGGACTGCTTCTAAAAAATCGTTTGCGCTCATTCATGTAATGAATTTTATGGTCTACATGAACACTTCCTCTAAAAATGAACGTGCAATCGTCATCAATTACTACATCTAAATATTCTCCCACTGAACGACCGCAATCAATTTTGTCTTCGCGCTAAGTTTTGATTTTCACAATGGCTGCCAGTTACGCGAAAGATTCCTGCATCGTTTTCTTTGTCATGTGGATGTAAAAGTTAAAGTTGCAAAATGAAATAAAGTTTCAACAGGCAAAGCTTGTTTTTTTAAGATAGGTTTTCCCTAAATTTAGGATATGAAATTTCTTTGAGTTATCAGGGATTTATTAAAAAATTTGTTTGAGTTAATGAGTGAATTTTCTATCGAATTAAATGCTCTGGGGGATGGGACTTAGAATATCGTTTGAGTTAACCGGGAATTTGAGTTATCAGAGTTTGAGTTATCCGGGTTTGACTGTACTGACCATAGTTTGGAAAGAATTTTGCAAAACTTCATGACCACCTAATATGAGGGGGAGGAATTCCCATATCTACGTAGAGAGTTGGGATTGGAGTAGTAGATAGAGCACCCAATATTAGTCTAGACAATCAATGCTCTAAAGTAAAGAGCTCTCTGGTCTTGTTGGTGACGTTTGAATCAAGAAAGGACCGTATGAATTTAAAACTGACAGTACGTAGTATTGTAGAAGTGCTTTTTGCATATTCCATGTTGGGCTCCAGTTGGTAGCCATGAGCTGTCTTAGTAATGCTGTCTTTTATGCATTATGCCTATTAATGATTTAATAAAAGGGGTCCAACTTAATCGGTTATCTACAGTCATTCCTAAAAATCAGTGTTGATCTCTAAAGGGGGTAAGGATTTGTCCTCTAATTTAATTGTAAAACAGCTTGTCCTTCTAGTGAAAACCATTACCATGGATTTTTCAGACGAAATTTTCAGGTTATTTTCTTGGCTCCATATTCGAATATCTTCACATACTTTTTGGAATTTTTGTTTCAAATATGGAAGTGATGAATGAGCGTACCATATTGCTATTTCATCCACAAAGACAAATTGGAATATCAGAATCAATCAATATTTATAGAGGTCACAGGTGAACAAGGTAAATATTGGGCTGAGTATAGAACCTTGAGATAGTCCTGTATTTTGAGAAATCCATACAATTTTGCATAACATCCTGACGCCTATTCTGCGATTCTTTATAAAATTTTGGATCCAATTTCTGAAGCACCAGGGTATCTGCAAGTCTTTCAGTTTCTTTAGAAGAATCAAATGATCAACCGAATTACCGTAAATACTGTATTGAGCACCGGACCTGAAATACCGGCCTGCCTGCATTAAGTGTCTGGGGCTCTAGCAAATTTTTACAAATAAGCGCTGGACTTTCAATAACTGCCAGAGTGCTGATTTCAGTTCATTTCGTGGATTTTTCCTCTCTTGGTGCTTTCTCATGGGTATTTTTGTTCTCCCAACTGCCACTGCTAAACCGGAAATTAGATACCAGATTGACTCTCTTCTAATTTCTTGCTTTTAAATTTTGGATTCAGTCAAGCAACATGGCTGATGAAAAACAAAAGCTTCAATTATTTTAAATTTATATAAATTGTGTTATGCGATCCATTTTATTATATAACTCCTATCTTGCTTGGAAAATTTAATATTTTGAAATAATAGTGTCCATCACAGTTGTGCAGAATTTTATAAGCACTGGACCTGTAATACCAGCCCACCTGCATTAAGCGCCTCGGGGTCCACTGAATTTTTGCAAATAAGCGCCTGGGCACTTAATATAGTATTTACGGTATACGCTTTGTGAATGTCCATAAACTGCTTAATTAATACATCAAGCAATTCATATTGTCGAGAGATGAATGACTTTTTTTTTTTTTTTTGTTGTTGTTGAACATTTATGCCCTATTGGGAATGGTTTGAACCATAGCTGCTAAATCACTTCATTGCAGGAAGCACTTAATTGGTTTCCACAATAGATGCTTACATAGACATGATTAAACAATGGATTATGAAAGAACAGTGGACTTCACACGAGTGACGTAACAGTTAGCTCCACCCCTTGGCAACGCGCCATCTTGGTTCCACACGTTGTTGCTAAGCATTAGTTATGCTGATTCAGAGACTAGTTTGGCTACATAAGCGATCAGAATGTCTGCAATAAAACTATATTGTATTCAGGGTTCGCGCTTACTCGCAATTTACGCGCCAAATGGGCATTTTTGCTAAAAATTGACTCGTGAATTTTTGATCCGCGAGTCAAAATTGACTTGTTAAATTTTGAATATCATCGGCCCATATCCTCCTCACCACGTTTTAGTTGCATTTCATTTTGTCACAAGCGATTTTGTTTAGCAGCAACTATAGAGATTGTGAATTCAAGTAAAAACATAGAATTTAAAAAGCATTTAAAATCTGACTCGCGTTTTCTGAAATTTGACTCGCAGTTTTCAGGCTTGGGAGTCAAATTGACTCGTAAATTTTTTGTCCTAGCGCGAACCCTGTGTATTGCTACGTTTTTTATGATGACCCAAAATTAATTTCAAAAGGAAAAAATGGTTTAAAATCTTCCTAGCAACGGCTGTGTGGAACCAAGATGGCGAGTCACTAAGGAAGTGACGTCTCTTCGTACGAAGTCCATAGAGGCTTCAACAATAGATGCATATGCAGAATGCTTCAACAAAATGCATTTAATCTTTCAATATTTGATTGTGTTATTTATTAATGTTTATTTCATATGTTCTGGATAGCTTATATGTGACACATTTGTTTTATAAATAAATCCTTATTACCTCTTGAAACACATCTTCCCAATCTGCTTCACTGGCACAGCCTTCATTTTTCAAAATCTATGAAAACAAAATTTGTTAAAATAAATTCATAATATACAGTATTTTAAAAGTCTTAAAGAATTATTTTCATGAAAAAATATCTTGTCCACCTGAATTACTTTTAATTTTACATTTCAATACAATTTTATTACAATAAAAGGATGAAAGACCGAGTTAAGTGTTACTGTCCAGAATCAGTTATACAGGATGCTTTTGAAAAGGATATCGTGAGATACCTATCAATGTTCTGCACCTTAAAATAAACACAAGTTTTCTCATAAGTTTGTCGAAATTGCATTCCTTAAAGGAGTAAACAGCTCGTGAAGTTTTGTTAAACTCCACCCATAACGTAAACAAAAGCACATGAAAAAAAGTAAACATCACCAAAATGTATTGTTAACGCAAGATTTCTTAGTTTAAAATCGAGTGACAATTGAAAAAAGCATGTTTTCGATCACGCAGTTTCCATTAGCCTAATTTGGCTTACCTGTAAGAGTGGTTGAATTTAAGCCCAACACATTAGTGCACGGGTAGTTCGCAGAAACCTATTAATGGAACACTTGGTGGCGTTTACTTTTTTCATGCGCTTTTGTTTATGTTATGGGCGGAGTTTAACCAAACTTCACGAGCTGTTTACTCCTTTAAGGGATGCAATTTTGACAAAACTACGAGGAAACTTTTGTGTTTACTAGGTAACCACAAACGTTTTTACAGTTTTTAATTCCGGAATACAAAATGATATACACAAAAAGTAGCATATCGCTAGTCCCCAAAGTAATCCCCATTGGGATCTAGCACCTTCTGCCAATGTGTCTCCAGTTGATCAATCCACTGGTTGTAAAACTTGCCATTCTTGGACTCAAAGAAGTCCGTGAGTGCCTTTCGCAGGTCTGTATCATTGGTGTAGGATTTTCCACGAAGATGGTTTCCAGAGAATGGAAAAGGTGATAATCCATTGGAGAAATATCTGGAAGTAAGGTGGATGACACTAAGTTTCCCAGCCAAGCCGCTCTATGGTTTCCCTGGCCAACTGCGCCACATGAGGTCAGGCATTGTCATGAAGGAAGAGTACCTCTTTGCGATTCACCAATGCTGGCTCCTTCTGCTGCAATACCTGTTGCACACATTCCAACTGCTGGGAGTACATGTTCCCAGTGATGGTTTTGCTAGTTGATAGCAGCTCGTAGTGAACCATATGGCCTCTAGTCCACCAGACACACTAGACTATTGAGTTCATCAGAAATAGCAACTTGTGGAATTTTTAAATTCAGTAGGGCAAGTTAAAATATGGGAAATTAAGGTGGATAAAAAGAATAAATATTGGGAAGAGGGGGGGGGGGGACTTATTAGCCCATTTTGTTATCCCCACTTTTTGATACTACTTATCCTGGACTTTTTAAACCCAATTTTTATCCTCCGTTTTTTACCCTTACTTTATCGCATTTTTATATCTCATTTTTTTTTTTAATCTTTAAGACATACACAGTGCTCCCTCTATATAGTGGCACTCTACATAACGCCAAATTTATAATAGCAAGTCCATATAACAAAGTTTTTTTCCAGAAAATAAAAACTGCAGACTCATTCAGTTATAAATTTGGCATTATGTAGTGTTCCCTTATACAGGGCGATTCATATCGTGTGTAAAACAATTTAAGGGGGTATTATAGAGGTTAAGGTAAACACAAAAAGTCCTATTAACACGAGTCCAATTTTTATTTCTTTTCAAGTTACAAGAAATGTTCAAAGTGGCCTCCTTGAGCATGAATGGAGACTTTGTATCGTTGAATAAGTGACTCGTATAAGTTTGTCATTACCTCATGAACACGTCTAATTTTGTCAGCCAATGCTATTATTCTGGCCACTAATTGTGCCCGTGTGTCTATCTGGACACTGTACACCGTTTATTTCAAATGTTCTCACAGATAGTAATCCAGTGGATTAAGGTCCGGTGAGCGAGGTGGCCATGCTATGGGCCCATTGCACCCAATCCATTTGTTAGGGAAGTGCATGTTAAGCCATTCAGTAGCAACTCTACCAAAATGAAATTACCAATTTAATTAATTTTTTAAATAGTGGCTTTATTCCACACTTCCCATTATTTCTACAAACTGATTCATTTTGTATAACATAAAGAAAGATTTATAATTATATTGTAAAATTTTCAAAGGAATCTATGAGCGGGCAATTCCTAAAAAAAATTATAATGCCAATCTATTAGGTTTGTTTAAAATAGTGTTACCAGAGGTTGTTTCAGAAAAAAGGACATCTGAATGCAAAAACTAGGACACTTAGAAATTGATTAATACGGAACACTTGTGGCCTATTAGTCTTACATTTATTGTCGCATTAGTTACATCAATTGAATTAACATATTTTATAAGCAGGTACTTATAAATATTTTGGTTAAATTTTAGTATGTTCCCACAGTTGCAATAACTTTTAAACAATATTTTTTACAAACAACAGGGAGTAATCATGAAAAATTTCTTCGGTATTGATGATCAATCAGTCTTTACGTATTTTCGGGATGATCCTATGGACTTATCAACTCATCATTCATGATATACTAAAAAAAAAAAAAAAATCTTTCGCACTCTTGACTTCTAGTTGATTTTTGTCTTTAGCCCATTGTGCCTGAATCAAAGAAAAAATTCTCTCTAAGTCAGCATTATGAGCTGGATTTGCAAAAAAGAACTCTCCTTTATATAGTATTTGAGAAGCTCTGAACATACAGACACTGCTGGAAAAACTTGACCCATTTTCTATGCGAGATATCATTGATATCTGGGTTGGTTTCGAAAAGTTCTGTAAGTTACAGAGCTGTTCAAAGAATTGTGTGCCATTAATCTCAATCCCCTTTGTTCTTGCATATAATATTGATGACTATACATCATTACAGAAAGGAACACTTTTCAGAGCCAGTCACGGAAAACACTCATATTGTAAAAATTGTTTTGTCTAACAAGGGGAGGACCAGGTCTGTTAAGCTTGGATTTAACTGAAATCTAAATATGTTATTATGCATAGTAACCCCTCCTACTATTATATGGCATAGTAACTCATGCTAATGGGCATTAGTTTAAGAGATATAATCATTTAAAATTAGTTATGTAGGGTATTGATATACAGGGTGATTCATAAGTAAGTATATAATTTCCAGATGCTGTAAAACTGGAACAGTTCAAGACACGGTCCCCAATGGCGAACCGTTAGTAGGTGTACTCAAAGTTTTTCTACTGCTACCGAGGGAAATGACATAGGAGATAACGAGCGTGTCACATGACTAGGTATTTAAAATGGCTGCATCGGCAGTGGAGAAAGACTTTTGTTTTCTTGAATTGAGCAAAACGGAATCTGTCACCATTGTTCAATGGCATTTTCCATCACAATCTCAAAAACAACCTCCAAACAGGAAATCCATTTATGATTGGTTTAAAAATGTGAAACTACAGGCTGTTTGTGCAAGGTTCCTAAGCCAGGACGACCGAGTATATCAGCAGAAGTTGTTGATAAAGTTCGCAATGCTGTTCAACTTAGCCCGGGGAAATCAATGCGGAGAGTGAGGTACAGATTTCACAGCCCACTGTCTGGAGAATTTTGAGAAAGAAACTGCAAATGATTCCATACAAAGTGCAGATTTAACAAAATCTCATGGACGTTAATAAGACAAAGCGCTTTGAATTTTGTGTGCAAATGCAGAGCTGTTTTAAAAAAATGACGATTTCGCTGATCAGTTAGTTTTCACCGATGAAGCAACATTTCACGTGAGTGGTAAAGTAAACAAGCAAAATGTGCGTTTTTGGGGATCGGAGAATCCCAGATTTACAGTGTAACATGTGCGAGATTTCCCAAAGGTAAATCATTTCTGTGCTGTGTCGAAAAAGAAAGTGTACGGCCCCTTCTTTTTACAGGAGAAAACTGTCATGGGAAGGTCTTTCTAGATATGTTAAACATATGGTCGATGCCGCAATTGCAGACAGACAGTGACAACTTTATTCTGCAATTAGATGGTGCACCACCACACTGAACAAGCAACGTGCCAGATTACCTCGATGAACATCTCCTCATTGATGGATTGGACGAAGCGCTGACGACAACATCACATTGACCCAATGGCCACCCAGAAGCCCAGACCTGACACCATGTGACTTTTTTCTTTGGGGCTCCATGAAGGATAACGTTTTACCCCTCCTCTTCCAGTTGATCCAGCGGACATGAAACAGCATATCACATCCTGTATCACCGCAATTGATTCAGATACTCTAACTCATGTTTGGGAGGAAATGGACTACTGGTTTGATGTGTGTCGTGTGACTATAGGTTCGCACATAGAACATCTGTGACTATCTCTAAAAAAACTTTAAACATCCACCTACACTTCTGTAACAGGTAACATTAAGTATCTTATATTTGTTACTGTTTTATAAGGTGTTGAAAGTGTATACTTACTTATGAATCACCCTGCATATCTACAAATTCAGAGTGTAAAATTCAACTAGTAAACGTGGTCATTTGGGTAAGTTGATAGATTCCAATGGTCCTGGGTTCAAATCCTTTTCCTTTCTTTCTTTCTTTCTTCACAGCCTTCGTCTCACTCAGGCAGAGACCAGCTGATTAGTCGTAACAAAGTTCTGCATGAAGGCTAATCACAGGGGAAAGTTTTAGGGCGTCCGATTAACGGGCACTAAGGGGCCTTGAATTCTTGCAAGGAGACCAGATTCATCTAGGAAGGCGAATAGTAGGGTAACAATAGTGCGTTTGATCTTCTGACACAGTGGAGAAGCAAGGAGAATATTTTGAAGCGATGGAACGATGTTACAGCGAGCCAAACCAGACAATAGCATGGCCCTCTGACGGCAAAAGAGGGGACATCTTAAAAGAGCATGTTCAACAGTTTCCGGCAATCCGCACTCACATAGCGCAGAGGGCAGTATTTGAAGCTTGTGACAAAAGTGATTCAGAGGAAGATGACCAGTTCGCAGCCGGAATAAAGTTGACCTTTGAAGATGCGAGAGCCATCTGGGGGCAAAAGAATTAGTATCACAGATCACCGGAATTAAGTTCTTGTAGCGACTTCCCTTTGACTCTAGAGTCCATACAGCATTCCATCGCACCAACAGTTCGTTTCGAACGACAGCGCCAAGTGCCTGAGCATCAACTCGAAACAAACATGCCGGCTTCTCACCCACTCGTCCCCAGTACGCCAGCCTATCCGCCAACTCATTTCCGTAGAAACCACAGTGACCAGGGATCCAAATAAAGTAGATATCTTAAGCTTTAGATTTAAGCAAGAGCAGGAGATTAACCACATAACCTAATAGACTTCTGAAGAACCAGCGACCCTTGTTTAGGGCTGACTGTATAGCTATAAGGGCACTCTTAGAATCTGATAAAATCTGATAGTGATCCGGGGGGAGAGAAGCAATTACAAACAACGCCTTGTGGATAGAAGTAAGTTCTAGCTGATACGAACTGGTGGCAGGCATAACTTTTTGGGAAATAAGGGCTCTATTTCTAAGATAAACCCCAACACCACCCATCAGATCAGGCGGAGATAAGGAGGCGTCAGTGTATACGCAGAGGCTCCTTGGGAATTTGTCTTTGAGGTTGCTAGCTAGGAGGGGGTCTCGGTTCTTGACAGAGAGGAAATCTAATACCCAGGTCGGCACATCAGCGACCAAGTCACCCAGAGAGTCCACGCCAATAGGGTTGAGAATGGTCGTCTCACAAAGCTTCAAGTGGCCACACTGGAAGTCAGCAAGAATCTGCGAGAAGAGCAATTTCAGGCGATTAGATTTAAAAATTAGATTACAGTTCTCCGCTAGAGAGAAGGATTCATGAAAATTGTCAGATGTCAAACAATAGGCAGAAATAAGGGATATCACTTTCGCCTCCCACCTGAGAAGGGGTGGGGGAATATTAGAGTCTATTAGAGCGTAGCACAAGGGGAGGAGAGGACAGCGTGCAAGCTGTGACGGATGATTTTCCTCTCCTCTTTTAGAAGGGGGTCGACTGCGCTTTTCGAGGCAAGGAGCAAAGGCAATGCCGAAGAGTCCGGAATCCTGACAATTGCACCAATAAGGGAGGAGGACTCACTCCAAGGGAGACCCCACCTGACTTTCCCCACCAACTTAACTCGAGCCAAACATTTTTCCAGTTTCCCCTTCATAGACCGAATATGGGCTCGCCAATTCAGTTTGTCATCGAAAAGAAATCCCAGAAATCTATGGCAGCGCCTAAATGGGAGACAAACACCTTGCAAGTAAATAGCCAAGGCGGGAGGGGGGCCGGACAACACAAAACACATGACGACCGTCTTGTCTGAAGAGAAACAGATGGAATTATTCAAACCCCAGTTGGTAAGAGAGTCACAAGTATCTTGCAGGAGTGCTTTGACGCTCGGAATAGATTTATGCGAGACCCAGAATGTGATATCGTCAGCGAATACACTCTTCCCCAGTGCTGGCGAGACATGACGGAAGACATCGCTTACAAATACGTTAAAGAGGGTAGGGCTCAAAACCGAGCCCTGGGGGAGTCCATGATCGGCCTTGGACCAAATAATGCCGCTCGGGGTTTTGATTCCCACCCTTCTCATCCATAGGAAGGAGGAAATCCAAATAACAATCCTTCGAGGGACACTGAGATCAATTAGTTTATTCACCAGAAGGACATGAGAAACAGAGTCAAAAGCACTTTTAATGTCAAGAAAAGTAACACCCGTAACCTCGTTGTTTTCCTTGGCTGCCAGAATATCGTCGATCAAACTGAAAACAGGCAGAATGTAGTATGGCCTTTCCTGAACCCAAAGAGATGCGCAGGAAGCAGGTTGTTGACCTCCAGATAGTGTTGTAATCTGTCATTTACTAGTCTTTTGATTATCTTAATAAAGCATGAGGTGAGGGCAATGGGTCTATAACTGAAGGGGTCCTCAGGTGATTTGCCGGGCTTCAGCACAGGGTGAATTAATGTGTCCTTCCATTTCGAAGGAATTATGCTGGTGACCCATGAGGTGTTGATTGCAGTCAAGAGGAGCTCTCTTTGCCCCTCATCAAGCTTTTTGAAGGTAACGTTGACAAGGCCATCTGGGCCCGGAGAAGAACGACTGGATGTAAGAGCTGATGCCAAGGCTGACACTGAAAAAGGCTGCTCCCACGTAGAGACTTCACTAGGAGGGAAAAAAGCAGGCGAAGGATGTTTTGGCCAACTCAAAGGGACAGTCCGAGCTTTAATAGTGTAAGATAATATGTCTATAGCTGACTGCTCAGGGTTCAGATAGACACCACTGCTGTTCCTCACAAGCGGGATGCGGTTGGGGGGACGCCCCTGGAAAAGGTTGAGGGTTTTCCAGACGCTCCCCGGACGAGTGCTCTTAATCTGGCTAGCCCAAAAAGATCTCCTCGGCTTCTTAAGAGTTTTTTTACAGAACGCTTTAGCTTTTTTAAATGCAACCCAACAGTTTGAACACCTGCATTTTAGGAAAGTTCTTTTGGCTTCGTTTCTGGTCCAAGCTGCCTCAGTACACTCAGAGTCCCACTAGCAAGGCCTCCGAAGACAGGGGCTTCTAGTATTCTTCTTTGACTATTTAGTTTGTAGCTCTTGCAAAAATTCAATGATGTCAGTAGTACGCTGAGGGCCAAGAACAGACAGGTCCACGGCCACCCATGGTGAAGCAGTGCAGGGACGAGCACAGCCTATTCACGGAGCATAACCAAGGGAGGAGGGATTACTGTTCGGAGATATACAAAGGCGAACGGGCTGGTGGTCGCTGCCATAAGCGCCTGGAAATGTAATAAAATGAGATCGAAAGGGACAATCACAAGACATAAGGGCCAAATCTAGGTTAGCAGTGGGCCAGTCAGTCCGAGAGGGTTGGAAAGTGTGTTCTGAAGTATAAAGTACAGAGAAACCAAGCCGAAACTGAAGCTCCTCCAGATACCTACCATTTAGGTTGTAGCTTGAGCAGCCCCAGGCAGGGCTTTTTGCGTTCCAGTCCCCGATGGCAATAAATGGGGGAATAAAAGAGCTGACTAGAGAGTTCCACTTATCTTTTTTAAGAAAACCAGGAACATACACACAGTATAAATATAGCCACGTGTCGAGGTAGTAGAGCACAGTGTCAATGACAGCAACGTCGTCCACATGGGATGCTGAATTCAGATAATGCGGAATTTTAGAGTCGAAGGTAACTAGGTTGTCACCTCCATACTTAGCTCTACTATTAACATACGTAAAAGAGTTCTTGAAATTTATAGACGTGTCAACACTTAAGAAAGTCTCGCACAATGTCAAAATATCGGTTCTTTTCTTTAGGAGGGCGACGTCTTCCCAGTTGGACATGAGCCCCCTGACTTTCCAATGCGTAATAGTGATAGTCTTACTGCGGCTGTGCGATGCCATCGCAGGCATGGAAGGACAGGCACTATGCCACCAAGAAGTCGTATCAGCAAGCCATAAAGGGGAGCCGGCCATTCTGGTGCCCATAAGTTTGAGGACTTCCTCAATCTGGGGCAGATCACCTTGTTTGTAAATCTCCATATAAGTCATAATAAAAAGCTTCAAAGAGTTGCCGATTAATTGGTCAGCAGTATGATTACCCATCAGCGTTAATTTGCTGCAGGTGTCAAGATTGTCAGCCGCTAGGGCTTGCTCTGCGCTAGCATCTACAATTACCTGTTGTTCCATAGAGGAAGGAGAAAGTTGAGACCATTGTACCCCAAGCAACGAAGAGTCTTCTGGTGAAGAAGGGGGATGTACCGATGAACACTGAGAAAAAATAGGAGGTGACTCATCTCTGCCGCATGTGGTACAGGTAATACATGTGTCATTATTTCTATTAATTTTATTTGAGCTTTCAGAATGAGGAGTCACGAAGCGGTCGACTAGACACTGAGGGGCTGGCCTTTTTGGTGTCACCGTAGCAAGCGCCTGCTTGGGGGCAACAGCAGAGGCATAGGAGTTGTGGCCCGGGACCAGGTTTCCCAGCTCCATGTCAGTCAGTCTCTTCGCCTCATAGTAAGAAACATACAAAGAGACCATCTTCGCTCTAATGATAGATTCATATTTGTAAAAGCTGCACCCTCGATAATAGGAAGAGTGGCTGCCTGCGCAGTTGGCACAGAGGAAGTAGCCAATGTACATTTGTCACCAATGTACATTTGTACATTTGTCGGCAAACATTTAGAACAAGAGGCTTTGGCCTTGCATCTGACTTTTGTGTGACCCAGCTTGTGGCACTGGGCACACTGCATTGGCCTAGGTGGTGGACAAGAGATCGGGAACACCTCGTGTTCGAACTTGAGCTTCGCTGGCGGGGCTGGGAGATTAAAGAACAATTGGAGCTTCCCGTAGCGGGCTCCAGCATAGGGAAGAGGAAACTTTTTAATGTCGGAGATTTGTGTACCTAGGTCGGAAAACTCTTGGATTTCTTGCAACGTGACCGACTGGCGGACACCATAAATAAATCCAACTGAGGTGATCAGGAATTTCGGGACTTCATAAGAGAGGGTGTAGACCCCCTATATCAGTGAACTTTGTGCAAGCTGCTGCATGTGCCAGGTTTAAAAATTTTACCAGGAATTTACCCGAACTGAGCTTAGTAACATTTGGCGACTTTCCTGTGAGAGAAACAATCATGGACCTGAGGAGACCAGAAGAGGGGGTCTCGTCAGAGGCAGCAGCCGTATCCTTTGCAGAGTCGGCAGGGTTGCTAACTAGAGAGTTTCCAGCTGGACGAGCCACCGAGACCAGCAGCCAAGGACGGGCCGCTGAGCTCAGCTGTTTAGCAAGGGAATCACTTGGGGTGACACATGACTTTAATTTGGGGGACATAGGTGTTGGGTTTACATCGAAGGAGCTAGGGTCAGCTGAAAGAGCAGAGTCAGAAGTCAGCAGGGTTGCTTTATCTTGACTAATGGCACTCTTTTTCCCTTCAATCTTTTTTTCTTTCTTTTTCCTCTTTCTCTCCTTTTTAGAGAGCGATTTAGAAAGGAGGGCATCTGCATCAGAGACTTTAGAACTTGAAGGATCATGCCGAGCATCGCGCCGCTTCTTCCCCGGAGGAGAGGGACAAACTGCCTTCCACCCCTCCACATCTAGTTCGTAGTCCATTTCCGCCCTCCCCACGGAAGAGGAATGCCTTCCACCCCTCCACATGGGGGGGGGGGGTCCCTCATCGCGTCTTCTGATAAAGGAAGCGAGAGCATGCGGCAGCAATGTTCGAAACGAATCGGAAAATATTGTTTCTAAAAGCAAAAGAGCGCAGCCAGAAGATAAGTAAACCTTGTTAGACTAGTTTAATATCAACAAATGTAGAGAAGCAAGCAGAAAGCAGTGATAACTTTAATTTAGGCGGATACTAGTTAAAATCTCAAGAGCGAGAAAAGCGCGACTGTGAGGGCCGTCATTTTTTTTTTTACCCTCCAATCCTTTTCCTTTCCCAATTTCATTTAATTTAAATTTTTTTAAACACGTTTTTGAACAAATTATATATAAACTAATTCTAATTATTAAAAACATATTTTTATAATTTTTACATATTATATTTCATTTGAGGAAGGTAACAAGTTATTTATTTTTAATAAGTTATTATTATATTATTATACAGGGTGGATACAGAAATGAGCCCCCCTTTTTATTTTCGTAACCGAATGCAGATATGTCAATTTTGATGAATCCAATGAATAGAAAGTTTGATGAATAGGGTGGGCTATCCCATCGTGCACTTTTCATCATCCCCAATATGTAAATTAGGACACATTCAATCCTATCTTAAAAACAATAACAGATACACAAAAAAATTCAATTGAAGACTTGTTCAGCAAGCAATTCCAAACACAAAAAAATTTCCAAAATCCGATGAACGGATCACCAACAATCACAATTTCAGGAACAGTGTAGCTTGCCATCCTGGAATTGTTCTGTCTTGTGTATGCTGGCACATGCTTTTTATTTGCTTTTCCTCATGAAAGTGAATGTTATTAAGGGAATTTTTGGTAATTCTTGATTTGCATGTTGAACATTCATATGTCTTTGTGAAGTGCATAGGGAGGTAACTAATAAATTAAACATGTGATTGTTGGTGATCCGTTCATTGGATTTTGGAAATTTTTTTTTGTTTGGAATTCCTTGCTGAACAAGTCTTCAATTGAATTTTTTTGTGCATCAGTTACGGTTTTGCAAGGCTGATTCTTTAGACAGTTCGTTGACGAAAACTACTGCATCTATAAAATTCATTTTGGTCTTAAATGAAAGGTCTTGGTCTCTAAATTTGTCAAATTTAGTTTTCCTATCCATTATTACCATAAATAAGCGCTAATTTACAATTCAAAATTCCTTTAAGCGCATGCGTAATAATAGGATAAAAACTGACAATTTTGCATTATTGTTGCACGTTTAACCATTGTTGGTGACGGATTGAAACGTCACCTGACTATTGTCGTCTGAGCAATTTCTATATATTTAAGTTGCAAGGCTGATTCTTTAGACAGTTCGTTGAAGAAAACAAATGCACCTCTAATATTCATTTTGGTCTTAAATGAAAGGTCTTAGTCTGTAGATTTGTCAAATTTAGTTTTCATCTTCGATATCACTATTAATTAGCGCTTTTTTACAATTGGAAATGCTTTCCCTGGCAAACTAAACAATCCTATCCACAATGGCGTCACTATCAACAGCTTTGCTACCTTTGATGATCAAATCAACAACAATTACGTAAACAATTAACGACGATAACAATAAACAACATTACAGGGAAAACAAGATGGAGATGGGTTGTTTACCGTCAAGTTTTGACGGGATCTCTCTAGTAACTTATTAAAAATAAATAATTTGTTACCTTCCTCAAATGAAATATAATATGCCAAAAATTATAAAAATATGTTTTTAATAATTAAAATTAGTTTCATATATAATTTGTTCAAAAACATGTTCAAAATAATTAATTCTCTGTTTAAACCGTCACACTTGCCTTTTTAAGAATTTCAGTAACCTTAACTGGAAGAAAATGGTCTTTGTCGTAACTTCCGAGATACTACATGTACATTTAACACATATAGAACTTCCATCACCGAACTATCTTGTTTCTCAATTAACTCTATTGATAGACATTAAACATGATTCAGTAACAAGTTGATCGTGTAATAGCTTTTTAGAATAAATGGAGCGTTTGCTTAAGAATGCTTTAAGAGCATCAAAGATATTCAGTATTCTCTCGGTTGCAGGAAATGAGGGCCATCGTATTTTGCTGTAATTAAGAAGCCACTGATACTGAATAATAACAATCGTCACACACCATAGAGATGAAAACCCGGACGAAACCTGGACACTCCACCAAACCCCAACGGCAGTTCAAAAACTAGGGCCTGTCCGGGGAAATCCAGACGTCTGATAATCCTATTTAAACGAAATTAATTACGTTTCCTATCTAAGACATAGATTATGAATATTCATTATAAGGAGAATGAGCATAAAAATATAAACCTTCCTCTTTAATGTAAAAAAAATTCAGGGTTCTACTGCAAAAACTGTAGAAACTATTGCATCTTTAAACTATAAAGGAGCTTAGAAGGAACCAAAGGAGAGTCACACCACACGTCCACAACACAAAATGTATACGTATTTTGGGCGCTACACGTACATTTTTCAACAAGACTGAGGTTATGAAATGCCTCAGGGCTATTTATACATATCACGAACCAATCAGGTTTAACAGGTTGAGAGTAAATAACAAAAATAGGATTAAAAGATTATAAAACAAACCGACTAATCAAGTCCACTTAAAGGGCAACTGACACGAAAAATGACCTATCAATTTTATTTTTTTTATAACAAAGGACCATGAACTAACTCCAATTCGACTTGCAAAATTTTTATAACTTAAGTAGTTTTTTAAATATTTTTCAAACATCATTACGTCGTTTGAGCTTCGCCTCGATTCACTGCTAGGGCATGACGTCACACTGGAGAATCGTCTTGGCAATCTAACATAGAATAACTCATCATCGTTTTCCTTTTTCGATTATTTTCTATCCTTAATTTTGGAAAATCCAAAAAAAAAATGAGATCCACTTACATTGAAATGTTCCTTATTGCACTAGCATTATTCGGGTTCAAACTTGAATTTTATTTTATTTTTCATTATTTGATTAATATGTGTCGGTTTCACATGTTCAAGTTACAAGATTTAAGAAGATTTATACATGAACTGTGGCTTTAGCCTCTCATCTTGTTTCTCATTTTTTACTTTTGTTTATATATCTTTCCCGTTGTGTGACAATTTATATATATCGTTAAATCAATTCATATTTACATATTTAATCAATTATCGATTTGTTTGTTAACATGCCTTATTATTGATTAATTAACAATTAGACCGGTCAGTTTATATATTAATAATGTGTTTATAACATTCTCTTACGTATTTACTTCGTTGTAATGATTTCGCTCTCCACCCGTGTCAATTTCTCTTACGATCGGGATGAACCGGTGCCCATAAATATATCTAATTATAAATATTGGTTAATGTTCACTTCTGCACGTCACGCGATGACTGATCATGCGACCAAGGAAAGAATTTGTTTGAATTTATTTTTTAAAGACTGAGTGGCTGCGCCCACCAGACTCCCCCCCCCCCTTCCTCTAACGAACTGATATATATAACCTCAATGAGACTACTATACGTTTTCCGTACCACATATACAAACACATGCCTACATCGTTTAAGGGGGGGAAAAAAGATATGTGAAACGAATTTCCTGTAGTTAAAAAATATAAAACATAAAAAAATTCTATTTAGCCTATCTTATTCCAATTCCTGAATAAACTGTTTGTATATTTCTGTTCATAATTTGTCTAAGATTTTTATCTGAGTATTCTTTTAACTTAAAATCAATAAAGAGCAGGTCGTTTTTCGATTTCACTAATAAACAGCTCTATGTAAATTGACATTTTTACGCGAGATTTTTTTAAAAAAAAGATGTTTACAGCAAACTTAGTCTGAAAAAATAACACTGCAGTTTTAACAGGTGTTATTTTTTATAAGTTTTTATAATTTTAGTTCATCACCCGTTCGCCCCCCCCCCCCTTCTATATCCTACTGATTCTATTCGAGTGAGCAACAATTGAGTTGCCTTGAAAATGGGTCTGGCTGAATCTTTATGGTCGCTGTTGATATTGCACGCGCTCCCACAAAATTCCATGTTACTCCGTTTTGGGAAACTATTTAGTTGACAAGAAAGGGATCATAAAGTCTGCAAGGTTGAAACATTTTTCTTGAGAACTTTTTTCGAGTTGATCTCAGATTGACCTCCGTTGAATGAATGAGGCTTTAACGGTAATGACTACAAGACTGGAAACTCCTTTCGCTCGTATGACGTCATCGACTTCCCCCCTATTTGAAGAACGTTTTTCGCCCTGCCCAGTAAATAGCAAATATTTGTTTATTTTATTACATAAATAATAAAAATTTTCGAAATTAAATTATGTATTTTGCAATTATGCAGTTTTATTTAATTATTTACTTAATCTTATAGTATCGAAAAATTTGATGTCAGTTGCCCTTTAAAGCTATGGCCAATCCTAGAAAGGCAGAAACCAAAACGAAAAGCCAATCAGGTGTCAGTTATGGCGAGTCAATCCGAGTCGTCCAATCTGATAGAATTCAGTCCGAGGTGGGTCCTGGGAATACATGCAGAGAATCCTCAAAGTGTAGTCATCCAGGTCCAACTTGCAAGTAGGTTGGACCTATGTTATTTTACGTTCTAACAGCCTGTCCCAGTCTTTTAGGTCCAATGCTTGATCTCAGGATTTCCCCCCTGAAAAAATCCTCGTCGTCTTCGGCCAGGATCGAACCCGCATCCTTGGGCATCAGAGGCGATCACGCAACCACTGAGCCACCGAGGCCGATAGTCTTCTAAGGTAGGGTGACCAGATATTTTTTCATGCAACTAGGGACACCGCTAGGAGGCAAAGCGGAAGTCACATGACACAAAGGGTTGCACCGGAATTCACATGACATTAAAGTTATGACCGGAAGTCATGTGTCATTGAGGGCTGTGACCAGATGTGGATTATATACTAGCTGAAGTATCCACCATGCCTCGGAGAAAAATACAATTTTTCATATTTATATATATAGAAAATAACTGAATTACCCGGTATATCCCGGGCTCATCTGGAAAAAAGTGATACAAAACGACAGTTTCTTTTAAAAAACAACAACAATTAAATTAATAAATTCTGGGATTTTATTCATTTTCGGGGACATTTCTGAGGATATATTAATTTACAGGGACTTTTCCGAGGACGCTTATTCACCCGGGGACAAGGAAGGCAATCCGGGGACGTCTGGTCACACTAGTTTAAGGGTATGTGCACTCTTGTAAGAGATCTTGTGACCGAATCTCTTAGCTATTTTATCAAGTCCTCTACTGAGTTGTCTGTTGTATGACAACACCCAAAAATTAGTTTTCTCTATTAATGGTTCTAGCATGGTGGCTGCTGTGTAACTTGCTTCCTCGTGTGTTTATGGATAAGATTACTTATTAGGTCTTAGCTGTAACCATTGCTGGCTGTGAACCTTCTAATTTTGGAAAACTCTTCTTCCGTTTGTTTATTGGTGAGAGGAAGGTTAAAAGCTCTTTGAACCATCTGTCTGAAGGCTGAGATTTTGTGTGCGGCGCAGTGATTAAAGTTTCTATCTATATATTTAGGCACAAACATGGATTTTCTATATACTTCAAATGTTAGTGAGATTCGGACATAAGATCTCTTACAAGAGTGCACATACTCTTAGAAGACTCCTCGGGACAGCCAAGGATCCAATACCACAAGACCAGAGCTCCGGGGTATATGAACTAGATTGTGGGACGTGTGACTCCTACTATATCGGACAATCTAGGAGGAAGGTGAACACCAGCCAGATGCTTTGGCCTTCGCACAACATACCATTTGTACCGGCCATGAAGCTAGGCCAGACAGATATAAGATCCTCCACAGAATGGACGACTGGAGAAGAGTCAGTTTCTTGGAAATGCTTGAAATTCACAAGAAGAAGGGTGATAACCTATTAAACGGTGACAGCGGCCCATTGGACCTAAAAGACTGGGACAGGCTGTTAGAACACGTAAAATAACGTAGACTTACCTATTTGGAAGTTGGACCCTGTTATGACGACCTGGATGACTCTACACTTTGAGGATTCTCTGCATGTATTCCCAGGACACCTCGGACTGAATTCTATCAGATTGGACGACTTGGATTGACTCACCATAACTGACACCTGATTGGCTTTTCGTTTTGGTTTCTGCCTTTCTATGATTAGCCTTAGCTTTGATTAAGTGGACCTGATTAGTCGGTTTGTTTTATAATCTTTTAATCCTTTTTTTGTTATTTACTCTCAACCTGTAAAACCTGATTGGTTCTTGATATGTATAAATAGCCCTGAGCACTTTATAACCTCAGTCTTGTTGAAAATGGACGCATAGCGCCCGAAATACGTATACAAATTAATAAATTTTGTGTTGTGGACGTGCAGTGTGACTCTCCTTTGATTCCTTCTATGTTGATATCCACAGATAAGATAAACTATTTCTTATATAAAGGAGCTAAAATAGTTTACCTTATCTGTGGATAGCAACATAAGGAATCAAAGGAGAGTCACACCGCACGTCCACAACACAAAATTTATTAACTTGTAAACGTATTTCGGGCGCTATGCATCCATTTCTTATATAAAGGAGCTTGGGGAGCCGTGGGCTAGGGGTCTTTCGCAGAGCAAGCCAGCTCTGGAAGTTAAGCACCGTCTAGCACGGCTAGTAACTGGGTGGGTGACCATTCAGTGAAGCGAGTTCTTACTCCTCCCTCTGTGCTTCGGAGGGTACGTTAAGCCGTCGATCCCATGCTACTACCACCACCACCTTGTAGCATTAGCAAGAAGCTGGCAGAAGCTCAAAAATGCATCTCCCAACCCGTCTGGTCAGCGTGGGAGATTAGACCAAATAACCCCCCACACCCCATGTGAGAGGCCTATGACCTGCAGTGGATCGAGACAGGTTGAATATTTTATAAAGGAGCTTGTCTATGGAAAACCCGAGTTCATAAATCCATATAAGTTGTCATAACTGAAAAAGTACTTAACCTGCAACATTTAAATTTTGGAAATGTGCATATATCTAGGTAAACTTCAATTACACAAGATTTCAAGGTTTTCTGTAAGGGTGGGTGTCATTTCCTAACATTTCTGGATGATCTGATATGGAATGACCCAGCTGTCATTATGTCAGCATGGGCCACATCAGGGCCGTAGCCAGGACGTTATCTTGGAGGGGTTGATTTTCAAAAATTCCACCGAGTCGGACCTTTTTCCATAATGGGTTGGTAGTCGACCCCCCCTTGGCTACGGGCCTGCACATTCCTCAGCAACGGTATCAGCATCTTGTTGAGTCCATGCCAAGAAGAATCAGGGGGAGGCCGTAGCCTGGTGGGCTTTCACTGAACACAACTTCTGTGAAGTTAAGCTACATCAGGCGCAGCTCGTCACTGGATGGGTGACCATCCGTGATGGCCAATCTTTACCCGCCCCCCCCCCCAGCTGCTGTGACTCATCATACAGCAGTCGTGAATCCAGGGACCCAACTCGTCGGCCTCTGGCCATACAGGCCTTGGATGGACGTATTGGATCCAATTAATTAATAAAAAAAAACAAACTAAAGGTGGGCCAACTCGCTATACTCAGGTGTCTCTAATTTTTTGACCACTCGGTGTATAACAATGTACTGTTACGTGTATTTGACAACACTTGAGAATAATCGATTACCGTAGCTTTTTTAAGATTACATTTCTTAACTTAGAATTCCATTAAGTTTTTCAGAATCGAAGCGCCCGAATCCGAAGTACAAGACTTGGCAATCTATGTAAGCAGAAGACATTCTGTAAATAAAGTTTTCAAATCGTCTGCTGGGCTCTTACCTTGCCATAATCGCTTTTGAACTGATTTCGATCCGTGAACGTCACGTGCTTATTGTATTTTTTAAGAAAGTAGTTATTCTTAAAAAAACAGTTGCACTTATAAAATCGTTTCTCCGTCATAAAATTAGATGACGAATTTAAGTTTCTTGTAGGAGGGAATGAACTCCGCACAGTATTACCCAGAGCTTTGGGTTCTGATGAATCCATGCTTCTTCTAATCAGATTTTCCAGCAAAAATTTTATATGCATTCATGCATCATTAGATATGTTCAGACTTTGGCTCACTGGCCGTACAAAGGTAATTTAAAAAAAAAATAAAAGAAAGAAGGAAAATAAAAACAAAACGAAGAACTGAGAGATTAATAAGCCACGGTTAAGAAACTAGAGTTTCTTCCTCCATGGTTGTTTCATAAGCGTTTCATTATTCAGAGCGTTTTTGATTTAAATTCTGAAATAAAACACGACATTTTGGTCTCCCATTCTCTTTTATAAATCTTGGTTTTATTTTTAAAATTTTTTGGTCATATCTTGTTAATCATAAGAAGAAACTTTTACGTCGTATTTCTGCCGTACGTACACAACTCTGTCTCGCACTTACGTTTCATGAAAATTTTATTTTTAAATCTAGGTTTCACTTTCGATTTCAAAGACGATGAGAAAAAGTGGATAATAAAGTGGATTGGCACTTTAATTATTATAATTTTCAATGACTAAACACTTCATACATTTCATTGTGAAGATTCAAACCCATTTGTTATTTTAATGAACAGGAATCATAAAACTCCTATTGAACTGAAATTTGCTGCATATCTTAATTTATCTATATATAAATTGTGAGTGATCTTCAGCACTGTGTGCTTTTGTGAAGCATGTGTGAAATAGTACGATCTAATTTTGAAAGTAAATATCCAGAAATAATATCGGCTATAAACAAAGCAACTTTCATAGGTGAAATTTTTTTAAACAGATTTTTAAATATATTTAAAATAAAATAACGTAATATTGTCATTCATATTTCTTACTGTGTACTTTATTCTATTTTCAGCTTTGGATACTGAGTTAACTGGAATCAATTTGGGACAAAATAGGTATCATGAATTTTTTTTATTGCTTTATTAAATTGGATAGTGAAAGTTGGGTAAGTGGTGTGCCGTCTTCGATTCAGAGGGTTTTGTCAATAAGTTTCATTACTGGAGACTAGGAAGAATTAATACAGTGGTTGTCCTCTGCCTTCCTCGTGATTTGTAAAGACAACACAAACATCCAGGTTGCAACAGGTTTCAAACTGATGATTCAGTGGTCTGGAGAGCAATGAAATCTGTGCCATAGTGCTCTCAGTCACCAAGACAGTTGGATCAATTGCATTCACCATTGACTGCAGAAAACGTTGTTTGTTTGTTTTTTAATTTCAGTTGCCGATTATTTGAAATTTATTCTCCTAAATTTGCTGTGTTGGTCGGGATGAGGATGGCTAAGGCCGTGTTCACACTTGAAGGGTCTAGTGCAGAAGTGAAATTTCTATAGATCGAACAATTGGTAACTGAGCTAATCTTTCCTCAGAATTCAACCGTTCTTAAAATTCTGTGTGTTGCTACCTTGTTCAGATGAAGGGAGTGAAGAAGGAAATATTTCTAAGATGCTACCCAAGACAGGAGAAGGAATCCACAGCCAAAAATACATCTACTTATTATCAAATTTAACCAAAATTTTAAGTTTGAACAAACCCTTTTGACCACCATTTTGGCCTTGTTCCTGAATAGATAGGTCATATGTGCCTATTACAGTAGTCGCTGCTTAATGTAGCCACCTTTAATATAGTCACCTGCTTTTTATGGCCATTTCTGAACAAGCAAATAAGATCAAAGAATAGTAAGCGTGGTCGAATTCTAAAGAAGGGTTAACTCCATTATCCATTGTTTAAATCCTATAGAAATTTTGCTTCTGGACTCGCAGCCTTAGCATACCCAGGGGTCACGCTACTGATCGCCACTTTTGCCACTGGCCACAAACAAATCAAAGTGTCAATTTTTATTTAGAAGTGGCTAAAATCGGTGGCAAAAAAAAAAAAAAAATCACATTTACGTAATCTTCCTTAATTGCCATTCTTGAATAACTCCCAGGGAGCTTGCAATTATTTGAATCATTTTAATGTGAACACGATGTATTGATTTATCTTCTTAAAGTCACTACGTGTAATTTGTCTGTCATAAGTGTGACCGTCGTACATAACTTTTTTGTAGCCAACGCAAAAGACAGGCCCTGGCACTGAAAAGTCACCTGAACCATAGCCACCTAAAGAAAAGGCCTATTCACTGAACCATCATTTATTGTTACATCGCCTATACTGGGTCATTAATCTTATTTCTACCAATAATAAGTCCTAAATTTGGCCTTTTGATATTGATGTAACAATATTTGACATTTCAGTGAACAGGCCTTGTTCTTAGGTGGCTATGCCTGAACATGACCTCCTTTATTATTACAGACCCATTTTACTGAATAATTTCTATTGTTCCTTTTGGCATCTCTCAATTTTGCCATGAGACTGTTTAACCTCCCATTTTTTACCAACTGAGATAAGCAAAATTAGTGCAAACAAAATAAAAAAATATATAATGTATTAATTTTTTTTTTACATAGAATCTTTTATTTTAAAAGGGACCTAATAGCAAATAAAAAGAGACCTAAATTTGGTTAATGAAAATAATGCTTATTCACTGAAAAGTTCTCCTGACCATCTTAGTGCAAGCAACAATGTAACCTTCATTGTTGGAAGCAATCAGAGTGCCATGGCAAAATTGAGAGATGCCAAAAGTAACAATGGAAATTATTCATTAAAACAGGTCTGTAATACAACCTGTGACAATAAAGTTCGATGAATGATGGCATATTGAGAGTGGATTGCTCGCTTACATGAAACAGCAGTTACTATCCTTCAAAGTAATCCCCGTCGATGGTAATGCACTTCTGGGAACGCCTGTACAAGTCCTGGAAACTCCTGGCGTAGTCGTTTTTAGGGATAGCCTTCAGTTGGGTCGTAACATTACGTTGGATGTCTGGCCACTTCGGGGGGCGTCTTCTACGGTGTTCCGGCCTCCTCGGAACCATTTAAACCACTCATAAACACACTTCAAAGTAATAGCACTTTCTTTGTAAACTGTTGTCATCATTTCATGAGTCTCTTTCGTTCGCTGATCCATTTTGGGTTTTGACCACGCGTACTACGCTTTCTCTCTTCAATGTCCTGTTTAAACACAATAAACACACTCGCAGCGCTGATTCTCTCAAATTTGTTTAAACATGTCTCGACCTGTCTGGGGCAGGATACGACGATGGTGCACTCTTACGACCGTTAGCAATTTGACGTCATTCACCGAACTTTGTCACAGGTTGTAATAAAGGAGGTCATGCCCGAACAATATAGGTCTACAGTTCATCCAGAATAAGGCTAATTTGAAATCAATCCTAATTTGCTCTGATTGGCTAATTTTGAATTTCCTGACCTTGACATAGTTTTTCTTATGGTGGATGGAATATAACAACAATGTAATCTTCATTGTTTCCATCTTGGAGTTTAAGCAACACCTCCTAGAAAGAAAGCCTCACAACTGAAAGGCTCCATTGTTACGTATCATATTTCGAACATTGTTAATCGTATTTCTACCAATAATAAGTCCTAAATTTGGTCGACTTATGATGATGTAACAATGTATGACGTTTCAATTGTGAGGCTTTCTTTCTAGGAGGTGTTGGTTTAAGGCCTCTTTCACATGACGCTTTCATGGTGATGCAGCCATGGTGGTGCGACTAAAGTTCTAGATAGATAAAGTATGGATACTCCTGCCATTTCTGTGCAAAATTCCATCTACAGGAATGCCAAAAGGATCGAATCACTGAAAGCATTGCCAAAAAAGTCAAAGCATTGCAAGAACCGGAAAAACTATAATTAATACAGTGGTCGCTTAATATGGCCACCTTGGGATCATGCTGGTGGCCACATTAACCGGTGGGTGTTTTAAGCTAGGTTACCAAAAGTACTTATTTTTTATCCAACAAGTGGAGCATGTGTTTGTACTTACATATAGACAAGTTTGTTTGCTTAAATAAACATTTATACACGTACAGTATCTTGTCAAAATAGTTTATTAAAATACTGTCTAATATATATTAATTAAAAAATAAATAAAAACTCCATTTAATTAAAAGAAATATAAATAAAAATAAATAATAAAAACAATGAATAAAAGTCACCCAATGGACAAATGCAAAGGTTGAAGTGGACGAAACACAATTGAAACAAAGGTTGAAGTGGAGCTTATGTAGATGAAAAGAAGGTCTTGTGGAGAAATGTTACACGAAACACAGGAAGGCACAACAGTAACAGTTGAAGAAGGTCTATGATGAAAGTCCGATGATCCGTAGACACGTAGATGACAAACTTGAAATGTATTTTAAAAAAACGTTTTCGGGATTTTTATCCCATCTTCAGTTTATAAACTTTTTGAATGAAATTTCAGTTAAAAATATTATAATAGAAGATATAATAATAAAACAAAACAATGTAATTTAATACAATGTGTGATATTATTATTAGTTTGATTGTTGTGAACAGGATAGTGGTATTGGATTGTTGAGTGCAAGGGAAGTGATATTATAGTTTTAGTAGTAATTTCCATTTATTATTGATTTCTATAGATGGTTTGGCTAAATTTTTTTCATTCGAAATAATGTTGATGGTTTCTTTTATTAGTCTTTTTTTGTAATTTATTTCTTTATTTATTTTTTTAATTAATATACTTTATCACAACTCCTACTCTTATATAATAATACTGTCTAATGTTTGTTTGACAACATTGACTTCTTAAAAAATCATGAACATTACTTTGAACTTTTAAATAGTCGTCCATTTTATCATAGCCACTCATTTGAAGAGCTGTTTGGATGGTGCACATGCTTGCTCGAACTTCTGCATTTGACGGTTTAATTAATTCCTCGTCATTATCGCTGTTATTGATTTCAACTTCTTGGTTTTCATTTTCTTTTTGAATCTTAGAGATAATGTCTGCCTGAGCTTCCTCATCTGCTTCCATGTTGGTTGTTTCTCACAATTGCAATATCTTGGTCAATCATTACCCACTCATTGGTGGAGAAGGACCTGAAAGCGAACCAAGAATACAATACAATCCATGCAGTACAGTTAGTGAATTAAGACAAAAATAAAAGCCTCACCTTCATGGTCTTCACACAACTCTTCATTTTCTAACTTAAAACCTGCCATTTTCTAGCAGTTATTGATGGATGTTGGTGACATTTTTTTATCAACTTCATTTGCTAGAAATTGGCCATTACTTCCTCGAGCATTTCTATGATCCTATGGCGCATCTCATGCCTAAAGTAGGCCTTCATTGTCTAAAGAGTTTATATTCACGTAATTGACCAATCAGTACAATCTGTAATTTTGGGCAGCAGTGCCCATTGTCTTAGAGGGAAATGAAAGTGGATATTATAAGCAGAGTGTTTATTTATCCGGAGTAAGATGAGATGAAAAAGTAGAATTCGTGAACTACCTCTGAAAAAAAAGTGGCCATATTAAGCAGAGTGTGGCCACATAAAGCGAAAATTTGTTACGTAGGAAACAGAAAATTCCGGACCGAGTGGAAGTGGCCATATTAAAGATGGCTACATTAAGCAGTGACTACTGTACTAATATAATAAAAGTTATTATGAAAATTACTTGCATTCCTGTAGCTGTTTCTATGAAGGAATTTTGCACAGAAATGACGGAGTATCCATACATTATCTATTTAGAACTTTAGGCGCGACCAGTCGTCCCATTGTTTACAGTTGAACCTTTCACACGTGGTGGTGGTGGCACCTGTGACATGTGGCCAGAAGAAGGGATGCACTCCACATGTGATTCTTCGAGCCGTTAAGTTGGTGGCACGACCATGTCGTTACACTGCTTACAGGAGAACCTTTCAATGAACTCCCAATTTCCTGTGCCACCACCATTGTTAGGGAGTTGAGGAAAGGGGGATTTCCATAGCAATGATTTGTTTGGGGCAATGTTACTCATTTCCGGTGGCTGCATTAGAGGCAGGAAAATCTGAACATGCCACCAAGAAGAGTGGTGGCGCGACTCTGGTGGCGTCATGTGAAAGAGGCCACAGTCAAGATTTTGTTTTTTAGTAGTTGTATTCTGATCTATATTGCTGACTTGATAAATGAAACAGAAGAAATGCTCCAGGAATAAGCAATATGGTAGCGTCTTTATTAAGTGTTCAATACGTATCGAGTATCATCTCATCCTCAGGAAGTATGAACGATTACAGAGTTACAATGGCTACAACACCCGATTATATGGGAGGGGTCCACCAATCAGAGAAACATAGAAGCTCTCTGATTGGTAGACTTACAAGCAATAGGGGAAAAATATAATAGAAAAAAGCCCTGTTGGGTGTATGGTTACATGATTGGGTACATAAAAAATTAATGAGTAAACAAGGGCTGATGTAAGAGCCAAACAATTTTTTGTTTGATTGTAGGAAATAATGAAGGTTGGATTGTGGCTAAACCTAATTTGATATAGGTGATTTTTCAGTACCAGGCTTGTCTTTTTTGTTGGTCTCTTTCTCCTATTGATCAAATATCGCCCTTGACTTAACGGTTAGGTTACGTCTTCATCCAATGTTTGGCGATTGACACTATATATGACAGATTTAATTTTTTTTTTTTTTTTTAGTAAAATTGAATTCAACCGATTAGTTTGTTCTATTTTAGAGAAAAATTTTTTTGAGTTGCAACATTAGTGGCTAAAAAAATATGAAAATGGCTAAATAGTGGCTATTAAAAAAATAATTCTAGATCCACCCCGATACCCAGTTTTAAAATTGTATAAAATAACCATTTTTATATAATATAAAATTTGCATAATAGAACGCAGGAGAACAAGATGGCAGATTCATTTGTAAGTCTCTCACCTTGGAACAATAAACCAGATAATTGGCATTTTCGGCAACTCAAATCTGACTAGATCATGTGACCTATGACGATATCTGACTTGCATCTGAGCTGGATCTGAGTCAAAGTGCCGAACACAAAAACTGACTGACTTGAAGATTGCAGCGCATTGACCTGCAGAATAGATGATTAGATGTTCATTGAGAAACCTAACGTGGCTTGCTTGAAAATAAAAATGGCGATTAGTATTAAAATCTTCACTGTCCCGAGCCCATTGAAACATCATTAACGCCAATAAGGCTACTATCAGAAGCTGTTGCCATTTTCAAAAGCGAAGAAAATGAAATATTTTTAATACTGTTGGAATAAAAATACAATCATTTTTCTGTAGTAGGAGGGAAAACGTAGCGAAACAATCTCATGACTATAGTGCAAGGGCTTCTCAAACTTTTATTTCTCGCAGCACACTAAGGAATATTGTGGTACAGTTTAATTATTTTTATTTTCTCGTGGCACAGCCAAGCAATTTCACAATGCAAGGCTGCGCTGCGGCACACTCTTTTGAGAACCTCTACCACAGGTTAAAGGGGGAAGGGGAACACGTTTTTTCCTTTATCTTTTAGCTTCCTTCAACCCTGTTATACTGGACAAAAGAGAGGTTATGTCATGGATCAATTTTCTGACTTCTCAGTCAAGAATTTTTCGACTGACCTTTACGTCACGATTCTGACTAGATTATGGTGTCACATGTCCTTTGCCGAACACGTTTTGTGAGCAGTCAATCAGTCAGAATCAGTTGCCGAACGCTTCGTGCTCAGATTCAGTCAGATCTGAATTGCTGAATATGCCAAAAGACAGGAAAGACTTTAAAACGCAATAATTTACACATGAATGCAGATAAAAAGGTTCTTTCCTATTTTTCATCAATAATTTGAACAGCTGAGGTGTGGCTTACGATAAAACCCTCACAGAACATTCATGAGTTTATCTTTAAAAAGATTCTGTTTGCACAGAAATGAAGTTGGATTTTTTTCCCAGGAAAAAAAAAAAAATGCTCGAATTGTTTGGTTTTTGACCAGCAGATGGCATTGTCAGTTTACAGAAAAAAAAAATCTGACTTCATTTCATTCATTTCTGTGCAAACAGAATCTTTTCATGTGCGAATTATTGAATTTTTAAGTTTTTCCTGAATTTTGAATCATCCTGTATATGAAAGGGTGATAGTAAAGACAAAAGAAGAGTAAAACAAAAATGCAATCTTGAACGTGACAAAGAGGAGATCACAAAATTATAAGATGCACAAGAGACTGAACAAGAATTTTGACAAAAGGAGTAAAAAACTTCGCACACGATAGAGAAAGATAGTGGGGGGGGGGGGGGGGTTAAAGCGATGACTTTAAGGAGAACGATGGGGAAAGCAAATGCCAGCACCAGTGAAAACACTGAAAGCAACACAAAGTAAGATGTGAAATGACCATGTATTTCTGCAGGAAATATTATTTGAAATGAAAGAAATCTACAGAGAAGATGCAGAACTAAGAAAAGAACTAGTGGAGGCGAGGCAAAAAAATTCGGCACCTGGTAAGGAACATGACATGATGAAGAAAGAAAGAAAGAAAAAGCAGACATACAGTTTGATGAATTTAAATTGTTAACATGAAACTATACTCTGTCTCATCCTATTCTGATAGCACTAGAAGTTTTACACTGAAACAAGGCAGAGTCTATTCACGAGTGAAAGATATCGATCTGCCCTCTGGTGTTCCGTGACGAAACAAATGAAAGTGGTATTCGATAGTGGAAAGCAACACGCGTGTATGTTGTTGTAAGGCAAGTTTTTTTTGCGAATTTAATTTTCGTGCACCTGAGGTTAAATGGTGTAAACACAGGCTAGTAGTGCTATCTCATTATTTATTTATTTTGTGTACCGTTCAGAAACGAAAGAAATTAAACCAATTCATTTCAAAATACAATCTGTGAATTATTTGGTGCAACATAAGTTAGCAATGGATGAAGAACGAAGTTCTATAGGTGCGAAATTTAGAAGAACGAAGAAAAATAATTGTATTTCCAACAGATACTGTAGAGTGCTACAATGTAAAAAAAACAAAAAACAGAGCACTGCCATATTCTGTCATCGTTTACCGACAGATATAACACGCAGGAAGGTGTTGCTGCGTGTTTTAAAATTTGTGAAGCAAGAACCAAAGTACAGTTACATCTATGTAATTTTTACCTTTTGCATTTTAAAAGAGATGATTTCTTTTTACCTGGTAATTCTTTGTTACATGTTTTTACTTGGGTGTGAATGTTGATTAGCCGACGGGAGGGCAGTGCATGCGGAGTGACTGCAGCAGTCCCTGCGATCTTGCATGATTCAACTAAAGGTAAAATTTAAAAGTTGATCAAATTAAAAGGCCCCCTTTTTCTCGACCTTAAATTTATTACTGTTTTACCTTTAGTTAATAAATAAATGATTCTCCTTCTTTTAGAACTTATTTATAAGAAAATCCCACAAGGTAAAAGTCCAGAGATGCTTCCCCTAATTTTCTCGGATGACGTCGATCAGCCCCGTCCCGTTTATCCTCTGAATTTATTATTGTGATACATCTAAGTAATAAGTAAATGATTTGTCGTATTAAAAAAATTTAATTTTAAAAAATTTATGCAGAAAAAATTCACAAAAGTCCCGTAACGATGTACATTGAATGACAGGCGACCAGGCCGACATTAATGACCAATGGCAGAGAAATGTGGCTGCCCGTCATTTAACGTACATCATCACGGGACTTTCGTGATTTTTTCCGCATAAATTTTTTAAAATACAATTTCTATAATATGATAAATCATTTACTTATTAATTAGATATGTTACAATTCAGAACATAAACGCCATGGGGCTGATCGATGTCATCCGAGAAAATTAGGGGACGCTACTCTGGACATTAACTGAAAAAGGGTAGTTCCATTAACTGAAAAAGGGTAGTTCTGATTTTATGCTTGCATTTTCCGGAATTTCCAGCTTTGCATGTGCAGATACACGTGAAAATCCTTCTGTTTGCTGTAGCCTCCCCAACAGTGTTAATTTCACGAGGCGGTGATGACAGATTGGATCATCATCATGAAGCTTTCCTTAGTGCGATGAACAATACAGCATGTAACGATTTGTTTCGCATCTACCATCGCCTCTCCTTCTACAAAACATCATCTACCCTCTCCTCCTGTATAGTCAAAAATATTTGCCAAGGAAATTTTCTGAAAAATTACGTTCATTTCTCTTGAATCGACGATATCTATTCCTTCAACAACGCACATTTCTGTACCACTCACAGCGGCCAAAGTAGATCGACCATGGCACCCTCTATATTTCCTTTCACTCCCAAATAGTTGCTAATGAAATATTCGCTACTTTCAGTGAATATAGAGGGCACTGCTATTTTTGAAAAATGGCGGCGAAATTAGGACCCACCTCACCATCAGTTTTCCATCAACATTCTTTGAATATTACACTGTGTGATATTTTTCTGTGCTGTATGATGGTATATTTTTCAAGTGGTTGATGTGGCAAGCATATACTTGATTTCAACTTTCGTTTTAATGCTGGCATATTTAAAAAAAATTATTTCTTAGTTGGAAAGTTATTACATGTAGTTGATTAAATATGAAAAAGTAGATTCGAGATGAAAATTGTTCCTAATAATAAATGACCTAACATTTTGCTTATTAAAATAGGTAAATATTTTCCATCTTTTACCCTATCGTTGCAAATTTCTGCTTACACGGTGATGATGGAAAAAATTGTGTTGATAACATGTTATCTGTGGCTTGCGCTCCCCCCCCCCCCCCCACCCCCTTGTAAGTTTTTACTTCCCAACTTTCTCTAATGGCTTTATTTTTTGCGAAAAAATATACTCTTACTGCATCTAACATAGTTTTTGATGTGCAGCCTTACACAAGGCAGTATTTGTTACTTTTTCCTTCCTTTCTTTAGCTGCAACAATGTGTTGAGCCTTATTTAAAGTACAGCAAATCCTACTTAGCTCCGTTCAAGTAAATCCCACAAGGGCGGCGCCACCTAAACTGAAAGCAGCGAATAGTCATCTGCTTTCTAATGTGTTCAATAACTCAGCTGTTCATCAATAGTTTAGTTAATTAACTTGAAATGAACATTAAAATCCTTGCATGAAATGTAGCAGGACTGGTCAGAAAGAATCTTGAATGGAGAATAATGTGAACAGTGACAATGTAATCCTCTTTAAGTGAAGCCTGTATGGAAAAGACTGCCTGGGAGAGAATAAAATATAGCATCTAAAAGAGCTATAACTATATGTATATGATATATTCTCAACACACTCCTGTCATTTGATATATGTCCTATGTTAGCTTCCATTTGAGATCATATAAGAACACCTTTTCCACTATTAGCTTGTCACATCTATTTGTGAATAATTTCATCCAGTCACACTCTTCGTTATAAAATTTTTGCTTATATACCATTGTAAATTCCTCCCCTTATTAATCTGAAAAAAAAGGACTAAATGGTGATAGCGACACACAATTCAATATATATCTAATGACTAACAATGCAAGGGAAAGTTTGATATATATATATATAATGTTCATTAAGACATGTAATGAAGATTCTATCCGACCTCTGCAAATTATAAATCAAATTGGAATTCTTGTCGTTTGGGTTTTTCTTAGAATTGATAGTTATTAGAACTTAAGATTTTCTTGAAAATCTTTGAAAATGAGCAGTAACTGGAGATCATGGAAAGTTAGCAGACTGTTGAGAAACCGTGGAAAGGCGGCAGAGGAAGCAGTCCCTTCACTTGGTGCTGTATCAGTTTCACCAGTGCCCTGTTGCAACTGAACAAGTGGTCATCAAAGTTCCAGGCAACCATCGATGATCCAAGCATGTTAACCGAAGAAACTGACTGCTACACCACGTCAAGTGATGAATACCCAAGTTTTTCTTCTAGACATGGAGGGCAGAGAGCAAATTGCAACAATATATTACCAAGTAGCGAATAACCTCACTCAGATTGTTGGAATTGCAGAGCACACAGACACAAACAATCATGTACGAGGGGCGTTCAGAAATGATTTACAATTGCGTTGTTGTACAAAGACCGCTCACACTACGGACATGCCAGCTCATAGGACGATGAACTAATTCTAGTAGACCACGCAAACACTAGATGGCAGTTGTGAGTAGTGTGTATAGTGAAAGGGCAGTGCTTTTTTGTTGATAAGTAGAGCAAGCTATGGACAAGATGGAAGGCGACTATCACAGACAAAGATGAACCGCATGGTTTTTGTAGAAGGAAGGAGTCAAACCAATAGCTATTCATAAATGCTTAAGTGCTGTGTGTGTGGTCATGAAGCTCCTTCACAAAAGGCTGTTTACAACTGGATCGCTGGGTTTGCTAGTGGACGAGAATTTGCACGCAAGAATCTGGTCGGCCATCAAGATCGCGGACTCTGGGGAACATTGAAGTTGTGTCAATTGATTATGGCTAATAGGCACATAACCTTTGATGAACTTGAATTGCAAACAGGCCTCTGCCGTGCAATCCTGCACTCCATTATTCATGACAATTTGGGTATGGGCAAAGTGTGTGTACATTGGGTTCCACGAAACTTGACTCAGGCCCAGAAGGAGAAAAGAGTTGAAGTTTGTCGTCGACTATTGGAAATGAAGAATGAAGATCCAGATTTTTTTGGAGAAACTGATGATTGGTGACGAATCATGGTATCAATAGTATAATCGCCATTTGCAAAATGACCACTATATGAGTTCTTGGTGGTCAAGGCTTTCAGAAAAAATGTGCATCAATACAAGAACTGCTGCTGATAACAATATTTATTTGACGAAATAGATGAATGTTCGTTCCTTATATTATGATTTGGATTACAGGTTCTCACATTGTATGATTTTCTGTTACAAAGAATGAAATAACCATAAATACATGCATAAAAAAAACTAAAGTTAATTAACTTAAGAACATACTTATCTGTATGCCTTCCAAGTTTAAATTCTTTAATTCATAACACAGGCCTATCTTTAATTGCAGCTTAAAATACAATGGCTTAGAACATTCAAAATTAACGATTATAACAATGAGCGCCACTTTCATGGCCCAACAAATAAAACAGGCAACGTGAACATAAACAACTCTCGCTTATAAATGCTTAAATTAAACAGTGTCTTAATTTGCAAACATAAATATATAATTAAAAACATATACTTGATGGAGCATTCTACGCCAACAAATAGTATACACCTGAGAAAAAAGTCCAATCCATGCAATGGAAGCATCCTGGGAGTCCCCGGCCCAAAAAATTTCGTGCTGCTCCATCTGTAAGTAAGCAGTTGATTTTCGTCTTTGGGACACTTGTGGCATAGTGCTAATGGACTGGCTTCCGCAAGGAACAACTGTCAACTGCAAGGTGTATTGTTACACCCTTACACGATTAAACACAGTATTCAGCAAAGGCAAAAGGGAAAATGGTCGAAAGGAGTACTCCTCCAGCACGACAATGCGTGGCCCCATACCAGCAATGTCACGACTGCAACTTTGACATCACTGGGGTTCATTGTTGTGCCACACCCACCATATTCACCGGATCTCGCACCTTCTGATTATGGTTTATTCGATAACATGAAGGACGTGCTGCGAGGTAAGAGATTCGGTAACAACAAAGAATTGCAGGCAGCTGTCCACGAGTGGGTGTATAGTACGCCCAAACAGTGGTTCCGTGACGCAATAATGAAGTTGCCAGGAAGGTGGCAGCGGTGTATTGACGCCGGTGGGGAGTATATTGAGAGATCCTATGTACATTAACTCATGTACAGTAATAATTAAGGTTAAAAAAAAAAAGAAGCTAATATTGTAAATCATTTCCGAACGCCCCTCGTATATCTGCCACCACCCAAAAAGTGAAAAAGCAAGTCTTATGGAAGAAATTGAGGCCGTCTATTGAACAGTTGATGAAGAGGAAACAAGATTTCTGCACTGATTTCGAAATTGTGTGCTTTTTGATAAATAGCCAACAACTGGGTTGATGTAGTTGCATTGGCACTTGGGGGGTTTGGAGCAGGTTTATTAATTGGGAGGAAATAGAAGAACTACAGCCATAGCTAGGGGTGAGTAAATGCCAGATCAAATTATGATTTATTTTCATTCTAGTTCCTTCCACTTTCGAAACTACATATATTATTCTACACATTTTTTCTTTGGCACTACATAAAACTCACTCAGCTATATACAGCATTCCATCACAAGCGAAATAGAGTAGAACTGCTAGAGGGCCATGGTTGGCCATGAATATTTTTACTGTATTAATTGTAAGCTTTTTAATGTGTTCATTTTTACAGTCAAAGCTCCTGATTTGCAGTTCCCATATTCGCAGACCAAAAAATTGTGACTACGAATGACAGTTTTTTATTAGCTGCAAAACAAGAAAAAAATAACTGTTCTTTAAAACATTACCTAAACCTGATAATAATAATTACTATTGTTAAAATTTATCTCAATAAATTATCAGGTCATTGCATATCAAATGTCGGATTTCGAGATGGGTTCCGCGCTTCAGCATGATTTCCACGTTTAGTAGCAAGTACCCATAACAAAGTGGTACATTCCCAGAGATAAACCTATCAGCAACCAGCTGCCTGAAATTCGCATGTCTGCGATGACATTTAATAGCGTTTGAACCCAAGCAAAGATAGTCATGACTTCATACGAATTACGTGTGATAATGCATTACGAGTTCAGGTTGAATCACACTGCATCCAACGTCTCTCGAAACATCACTAAGGTATTCGGTGTAGGCACCATAAACGAACGCATTGTCCAACGTTGGTTCCGAAAATTCCGGGCGGGAATGATGGACCTGGCAAATAAGCCACGCGGCAGACCGCACAACGTGTTGAATGACGCTGATCTGAAGCGATCTGTGGAAGAGGACTTGTCAAAAATGTTCGGGACCTTGCAGGGGATCATGCTGTATCAGCGTCGACTGTCAGTAGACACCTTAGGACCATCGGCAAGGTGAAAAAGCAGGACAGATGGGTCCCACATGAACTTACGGAAAACCAACAAGAGTGTCGGTTGGAGGTGCGTACGGAATTGCTTTTGCACCATGAAGAAGCGGGGATTCTTGATCACATTGTCACCTGCGACGAGAAGTGGCTCCTATACGACAATAGGAAACTGTTGGCACAGTGGCTGGATGCTGATGAACCCCCGCGACAGTTCCCTAAACCACCGTTGCACCCCAGGAAGCTCATGTAGTGCACTACAGCTTCCTGCAGCAGGAGGAGACGATCACCGCTGCGAGCTATTGTCGTGAACTGCATCGTATGCACACAAAACTGTGTCAGCAACAACCTGCACTTTGCAGCGCAAAGGCGTCCTTCTGCTGCATGACAACGCGCGTCCGCATGTTGCACGAACGACCGTGCAGGCGCTACAGGCTCTGGGCTGCGAGGTGCTTCCACACCCCCCATACTATCCGGACCTCTCCCCTACCAACTACCATCTTTGCCAGAGCCTGGACAATTTTCTCCGGAGGAAAACATTCCCAACCCAAACAGACATCAAAAATGCATTCCGGGAGTTTGACTCCATGACCATGGATTCTAGCGGAGAGGTCTCGAGAAGCTGCCAAATCGTTGGCAACAATGTTTGGATTGCAATGGGGATTATTACGAATAGCACGTGTGAAGGTGTCCTTTCTAGAGGGCCATTAAAGATTACCTCTGCAATCCGACATTTGATATGCAACAACCTGACATTTTTACATTAAGATATTTTTTTTTATTATTTTGCAACCTTGGAATGTATTCCCTATATTTCCATACAAAATGCCACTCCGTATTCACGGTACATTTTGGAACATATTCCCCGCGAATAAGGAGTTTTGACTGTACTGTATATTCACATTCAGATATTGCAAAATTTCATCAAAAAAGAGCCCAAGCATAGCGATATTGGCTAGTTTTTTAATAAATTCACGAGGGAAAAGTCATGAAAATCTGTGTCGACAAACATGAGCTATGGCAGCAACGATTCTCCATCTGAATCACCGAAAGCCACTACCCAGAATACACAGCAAAACAGATTTCACTTGATTGGCTAGAACTGAAAAAACACTCGAAAAAACACAAAAATCTAACCTCGCTAGATCCTGAAAAATTATCTGACAGACACTTAACAAATGTGTGTGCGTGAAAGTCGCTAATTGGAAAAATGAATGCGAATGTCACAAAAGTTGCAGCAATCTGACAGATGCTAAATAGACACATGGGAATTCACAGAAAAATTGAATTCAACTCAAAATCAAGTTTTTGGTAATTTTTAACGCAATAACTTGTAACAATCTTTCAATTTATGTAAAAATAACCTTAGGAAATCGGAAATTTTAGATTGTAATTATAAGCCTCGTAGGTTTAATTATAATTCTTCTTTTACGCATTTTAGAAAAAAAAATTATGGTAGCAAGTTGGAAATCAGAAATATATTTAGTAAATGAATTACACATTCTCATTGCTCATCTTATATGCTGCAATTCAGTGTACAAAAAGCGATTACAAAAGATCAAATAAATTTAAGGCTTTTAAAACCATAGTGTATTACATGTATTTTTCTGGTTTCGTTCAGACATAGTTTTTCCATTCAAAGGCACTCGATGCAATATGGCGATTCCTTTATAGAATTCCCTATTACAGGGCTCGACAAATTCCAAAAATCTGAATAGACAGTTGGCTACCACTGCAATTTTCATGGTAGCCAACCGAAACATGATATTTGTGTGTCGGTATAATCATGTATATTCATAAAATCAATCTTAAACCTTAAATAGCGCAGCTTAGAGGAAACTATGACCACACCTGATTTTCAGGAATATTAACATAGCCAAAAATTGAGTCTTAAAAATGAATGAATATGGCAATTTTATGGAAAGCAATTTACTGTTTGTAGATCTTAGGAGGAAAAAAACAGTTGTCACATACTGGCTAAGCACTGATGAGATTTTTTTAAACATCGAAACCTGGCATTGATGTTCAATTGGATGTGCCTTGCACTTCACATTCCCCATCGGCTGCCGTGTGGCGGTTGCCAATAGCTCTCCTGTCTTATGAGCACAGGGGCGCTTGTGCATTTTCTTGAATTAAGCGTTATTTATTATTTTTTAAAAAGCAATTCAATGTCATTGGACGAATTTTCAAACGAAGTATTAAAAAAATAAAGGTTGAATCTAAAACATTATTTATTGAAAAAAATAAAATAATAAAAAATCAGAGGTAAAAAAACGCACATGTGATTCGAATCCGGGCACAAGACATGAGCCATGCAGCCAATTTAAATCCTTAGCACCGATAAGACTAACGAACTGGACGACTTTTTTTTTTTTATACATCGCACATTTCGCAGATGCTACAAGCCAGACCTGATTATACATAACAAATATTTCCTTAACGAGGAACGGAAATCTAGCATAACAATATGTACCGACAGAGTAATCACGAACAGTAAATTGGTAAATAACTAACAGGAAAGAAGGCCACGCCTGCCTTCGTAGCCACTGATAAGAAAGGCCTGCCCAAATCACGCTGAGGCAGGGCTTGGAAGTGGCGATTTGAATTTCTCGGACATGCAGCTCCATTGGTGTCAGTTAGGAAAATTAAAGTATTGCTCAAACTGGAGCCTCCACGAAAAAAGTAAAATTATGTAAAGCTAATTTCACTACAAATTTAAATTTCCGGTGGCTAAGATACAGTAATGTAATTAGGCCTTTCAATCAGCTGCCGCATTGGCCAATAGCCAAGTTGCTATCACCTGTTTGAAAGCTGTAGCCAAAATGGAATTTCTGGTAGCAATCGGCTACCAAAATATAGGATTTGTCGAGCTCTGCTATTTGTCAAGAGGTGTTCTATCACCAGTCAGCTTACAACAACAGCATACGACCACATTACCTCTACAACACCAACAGTTCTGCAGATAATGACCCAAGATTCTGTACTCATTTGAAATCTGCCAGTGATACTGTAAATATGTTGAATATAAATTTCCGGTATAATTTGTCATTTTTAAAGTGGCAGCAACTTATTTTGAAGCAACCGCGTTAAAGAAGCATAGAACATGTTTAATGGTTTTGATATGGTTATGAAGCTATACTTTTAAGAAGGGAAAAACACACTCCTCTCATTTCTGCGTAATGGTGCATGTTGAACCCAGCTTTCACTATTATTCAAGGAAAGATAATTAAGCTTATCTAATTTTAAAGTTTATTTATCCTATATTCTACATACGACATGCGATCAAAATTTCCAGGATTGGAACTGTATAATGAAACTGGAAATAGTTTCAATGCACGCATATTGATGGGCAGTACGTACTTGTTTTGTGAGCTAGGATGTGAAATTCATCGTGAATGAAGCAGCTCTTGCCTGTATTGATGCTGTTTTCTTAATGTTGCAGGTCACACTGTCAATTCACAGTTCTTCTGGTGGGTGGGGGAAGATGGTCATCTAATTCATGATCAAAAACTGTTGCGTGTTATCGTGGTGAAGAACTCAGTAATTTGTACGCCACAATTCCGGCAGTTTCCTTCTGATGTCTTCAAGAAGGCACTTCAGAACATCACAGTAGAACTGTGAATTACAAGGTTCATTTTAGGTGGGGTTAATGGGGCGTGCCACCCTGTTTGCCCTTTTGATGAAAAATTTCTGCCCCGCTGCCCTTTGATCCTGATCACGCGTCCCGATACCCAAAAATGCACCCACAAAGAAAAATCTAAAAATCTTGTAAAGGGTGTAAGGAATTTCAAAAAAAATTATGCATTTGTTATAGAAAAAAATCTTTTTTGAAAATATAATGCCCTTTTTTGAAAATTAAGTGCTCTTTTTTGATAACGTTGTGCCCTTTTTAGCCTTTAGCAGTCTGCCCTTTTTTAAGTCTAGAATGAATCCTAGAATTTACAGTGTTGCCCACTGGCACGAATTCTTTATGCAATGTTAAAGAATGAAAAATTGCAGTGCAACGTCAACAACTACTAACAAAATGGCAGCTATACAGGTGAGAACTGCTTAGTTCACAATAAAATTTCATACCCTAGCTCACAAAAAAGTACCAATTGTCATCCATGGACATGCATTGAAACTGTTTCGTGTATCCGTTGTACACCTTCAATACGGGAAGTTTTGGATCGCATCTCGTATTATGCTAAAGGTGAATTCTATGATCACATACAACCTCATTCACATAAAACTTCATTTAAAATGAGAGATGAAGATAAAAATAATCACTCAGCATATACAGGGTGACCCAAACTCTTTCAGCATAATTGTTCAGGAACATTGTATGGTTCAAATGGAACAAAAAATGTCCTATAAGCATTACATCTAGTTTAAATGTTGTGCGAGATATCGACGTTTGTCTATTATCTTTTATTTAGAGTCTTTTCAGGCGTCTATCTACAATTTCAAAATTCATACCCATTTTTGTGAAAATTTTTTAAAAAAATATAAAACACTGGGTTTAATTTAAAAAAAACTTTTTTTTTTATTATTTGAATTGACATTATTTACATTGATAAACACCCATTTTTGAAGGTAATGCGTTGATAAACACGAGTTAAAATTTTGTGAAGATACCGTTTCCGATCAAAATCATTTTGTGAAGATGTCGTTTCCACTTAAAATAATTTTGTGAAGGGACCCTTAAACGGTATAAACGGTACCAAATTGGCCCTAGATAAATCCCTGCTTTTCCTAGAAAAAACGTAGGTTTACCTATTAATTCTTAAAAGTACTCTTCCTGTTTTGCATACACTGTCATATCACTGAATTATGACCACCCACTTAGTAATGGGAGTAGCCACCCTTCGCCGCTATAACTGCTGCTAGGTGTCGTGGCATGGGCGCAAGAAGTGCACGGTATGTGTCCAATGGTATGGCAGTCCATTCCGCTTGAAGTGCTGTCCACAGAGCTTCAAGAGTCATAGGTGGAGGGTCCAGCTGCCATACATGGCGATCACGGTGCTCCCACAGATGTTCGATTGGATTGATGTCCGGCGAATTAGCAGGCCAAGGGAGCACTCGAAAATCAGTAGAGTGTTCCTCAAACCAATCCAGGAGGAGACGTGCCTTGTGGCAGGGTGTATTGTCCTGCTGGAACACACCATCACATTGGGGGAACATCGTGAGCATGTACGGGTGCACCTGGACCGCTACGATTGACAGATAGCCACGGGCATTCAAATTGCCCTCTAGACGAATCAGTGGACTTAGCTGCTCCCAACAGAAGATTCCACACACATGCAAACTATCTCCACCAGCCTGTTTTCGGCCTACAATAGCCTACAGTCTCTTTTCATGGCATTCACGACGCACTCAGCATCGCCCGTCAATCTTATGGAGCAAAAACCTCGACTCGTCGGAGAAGGCGACCTTAGCTCACTCGTCTGTGGTCCAATGGCAGTGCTCACGTGCAAAGTCTAGGTGTCGTTGACGATGATCCCTGGTCAAGATGGGTGCAGCAACCATGCGTCGACTGTTCAGGCCCATCCGTAACAGGGTGCGTTCAATGGTAATGTCGGATACACTTCTGTTGGCACCACTGTTGAATCTGGTGGTCAGTTGATGGACTGTGGCTCTCCTGTCACCTTTTACGAGTCGTCGTAGGCGCCACTCATCCCGTCGGTCGATGGCTCGTGACCCTTTACAGTGATGGTGTTGGGATGCGATTTCTGTCCTTGCTGTCCACTCTTTGTACACCTTCACTACAGCAGACCATGAACAGTTTACAAATCATGTCGTTTCGGAGATGTGCCATCCTTGCTGCGATAGTCTATTATCATCCCTTTTTGGATGTCTGTTAAATCCGGACGTTTACCCATCTTGAGGCTCTAGCACCTGCCATTTGATGCACCAGCTTTAAAGCTTTCTCAGCCTGTGTAATCGTTGTTTGGGCGAACTATGCTGATCATAATTCATTGATATGACAGTGTATGCCAAACAGGAAGAGGAATCATCATATTTGTAACATTATGAAAGATATTTATTGACAGGCGGTTGATTTGAGCAGTTGCTCATATTGTGCAACACAACGTTGAAGTTCTTTTTGAGGGGCTTCCTCGGCATTGATTTGCTACTTTCTTCTTATTCTTATTCCTTGTATCATTTTAGTTTTGTTTTGTAGTTCAATGTGATGTTCTGTCAGTATGCAGAATGAAAGTGATCTGCACTGTCAAGTGTTTTATTTATTTGCTTTAACAACTCTACAAGAAAATAGAAAAACGTCGATATCTCACATACTATCGAAATTAGACATAATGTTCACAGGACATTTTTTGTTCTGTTTGAATCATACAATGTTCTTAAACAATTATGCTGGATAAGGTTGGGTCACCCTGTATAAAAAAATTTTCAATTTGAAATCAAAATTCATAATACGTACGCAAAACTCTAGTTTCTCCCCTCCCCCTTGGCAAAAAAAAAGGAAGCCATTTTTTAGCTCTTCTCAGATGTCACAAATTAAAAGGGGTCTGAAGTCATGAATTCCTGTGCTGAACTTTTGTCAATATGAATATTTACACACCCAAACAACAGAACAATTTGAGGATATTCTGCATGGAAAAGTGGTTACGATATGTAAACTTGTTCGAGATTAGAATTGAAAGCAGTCTTTCACAGACAAAAATTTCTCAGGTTCTGACAGGTTCTCACAGCAGAAACTATGTCAATGTTCCAAGGCATTTTTCTTAATAAAATATTAGGTTAAATCGAAAATTTTTCTTTAAAATATGGCTTTATTAACCTCAATTGATGATATGTTGCAAAATATAGTCATTTTTTCATAGAATTTACGTTTAATTTTCTAAACTAATATACTGGTAATTTTGTTTATGTTAGATTTTATTTTAATTAAATTTTTATCCTCCTTTTATTTTATTTAGCTTATTTGATGATGCAGAGCTTAAATACCAGAAATTAAAAGACTCTGCGAAAGACTTTTCCATATGCCAAATAGGTATTTATTTTGAAAGTTTTTTAAGTTTTTTTTTTTATCAATTATAATAGTTGATAATTGTAGAGTTCTGTTTCAGTTGGAATGTACTATGCAGTTGTAGTATGCAGCAATAGCAGCAGTTAGTATAATAAGTTCCCGGTTCGAATTAGTATAGTTCGTTCCTATTTTTATCAATAATTTAAACATCTGAGGTTTGGCATAGGATAAACCCTCATCGAACATTCTTGAGATATTCTTAAATATTTATTGCTATGTTTTTAATAAGTACGTTAAATATTTTATCTGCAGAGTCTATCTTACAAGAAATAAAAAGCAGCGATTAATCTTTTCAATTAAAAATACTGTAATTCACCCACACAAGTCATAAATATCATTCCTATTTCCACTCTGGATGGTCAAATCCATTTTAAACTTCTACGATGTCCAACTTTATAACTGATCAACTTCGCTTAGCTCAACTCTTGCCAAGTAAGTGAAAATGCTTTTGGAATAGACTGCAGGGTTCTCCCCAGGCCCTTTTGAAGGGGCGGGCCGCCCGGTTGATTTTGGTGAGCACCCGGCTGAATACACGAAGAACTGCACAACACTACATAATGCTTTATTTCTTCTTAATTTTTGTCTGCCTGGCTATTTTATCTTTCCACCCACCTGATAAAATTTTCTAGGGAGAACACTGGACTCTACATCACTGTATTTCAATCTCAATTATCAAGGAATTGTCCTGTAAATTCAGAAACAAAATGCACTATTATTGTTTGTAACAGCTCTAAAGCTTCCAGTAGAGATGTCACAAGCAGCTCAACGATATTATGGGGTGTCACATGCTCACGTGAATTTTGTTTATCCAATTGGGTCCCAAAACTGCTGTTATTGTTGTCTGGGGAATTTGCTTTTACTGGAAAATATTTTTTTAGATTTTATTTCACTTATATAAAAATATAGTCGAACCTCGTTAATATATAACCACTTAAAGTACAGGGTCTTTATAATTAAAGTTCCATTTTGACATGGCCATAAAAAAAACTACTGGACCAAAAGCTATAATACTTGGTAATATTATACAAGAGGGCATGGGAAGTTCGTACCCACCAAAAAAAAAATTAGTTCAAAAGGTCACCACCAGCTTGGAATGGCGCTCTATGCAATATTCGTATACGAAATTAGAGACGAAGACACAGGTTAACAAGTCTTTAATCATTACTAAAATTCTTTCAGTAAATGGTGGAGGACACATTCAACATGTAACTAATTTTAGTAACGATTAAAGACTTGCTAACCTGTGTCTTCGTGTCTAATTTCGTATATGAATATTGCATAGAGCGCCATTCCATCTGGTGGTGATCTTTCGAACTACTGTATTTTTTCGAATATTGGCCGCATTCACTTTAGGCCGCAGCTGCAAATTTGACGATGGAACGAAAAAATAACCCTTTAAAGGCCGCAATTCACTTTAGGCCGCAAACTTCTAGGGTCTACAAAAGATCGAACTACTTAGTTTTAGCGTCCCACAGTATCTTAATAGTAATTTAGATACCAGTTACATTATTTATATAACCATCTAAATTATTTTAATATATTTAATGAAACTTTTATAAATTTATTAATGAAATGTGTAAATAATTATAGTAATTTGATTTTAATGAGCGAGTATAACTTCTTCTTGCTTCAGTTTCTTTGAATAATCATTTCAGTTTCCGTTTATTAAATTTTTCAAATTCTATGTGAAAATAATCATTTCAGTTTTCGTTTATTAAATTTTTCACATAGAATTTTGTTTTTGAGATTGTCATCTATTTCACAAGGTAAAACCGAATATATTACAAGAAATTTATACCATAACCATTCAAAAAGTTTTACTTTGCATTAATATTTATTTATACAATTACATTTTTTTAATTTTATAAAAACTAAAATAATCATTGCAAAAAATTGTTGAAATTCATGACTAATAACTAAACCATTTTTTTGAAAATAAAATATAAAATAAATTCGTATAAAAAATTTCAAATTTCAGTTAATTATAATATGGCAAATATTAAAACAGTTTTTGTCATTGCGATAGCTAAACTTTTCCTGCACGGAATTTGACATCGTTACTGTATCGGTCTGACCTGCTGTAGACACTTCATGAAGCGTCTAGACACTTCGCGAAGTGTCCAGACAGATACTGTAATTCTACCTAATTACAGTATGAGTCCAATGCAACTGGACACTTCGCGAAGTGTCTGGACATTTCACGAAGTGTCCAATTACGCTATGTGTTAAAAACAAAAAAAAAAACGAACAACAATTCGATTCTATTTTACTATAAATTTTGTATAAAATAAGTACAATTGTACAATAGAGTTGAATTTTTTATAGGAAACTTCTATTATATTTTATAATTTTTGAAAAGGTAAATCGATCGTAGATCGGCAAAAATAATCCGATAAAAACGCGGCCGATTTGAGTTCATGGCTTTAAATTATCCAGCCTTTGTTGAATCGTTTTCTAACAGTGAAATTAATATTCTAACACTTCAGAGCAATAATTAACCAGTCACATACATTTTCATTCATAAATTATTATGAAATTCACTTGTTAAAGCTATTGTCGGTGATTGCTCCCCACTCTACTCCAAGGTGTTGTGATGTCATAGAATACTCTTATCGCGCTATTGGTCGGCACTTCGTTGATAGAGCCATGGTCGCCGCTGATGAAATAAAAGTTATACTCGCTCATTAAAATCAAATTACTATAATTATTTACACATTTCATTAATAAAGTTATAAAAGTTTCATCAAATATATTAAAATAATTTAGATAGTTATAAAAATAATGTAATTACTATGTAATATACTATGGGACGCTAAAACGAAGTAGCTTGATCTTTTTTTTTGTTCTCTCCAAAATTACCAAAAATGATTTTTTCAGGAAAAAAATTTTTTTTCAGGCCACACTCCCGAAATTTTTGATTTTTTTGGGTTTAGAGCCGCGGCCTATATTTGAAAAAATATGGTAATTTTTTTTTTTGGTGGGTATGAACTTCCCATGCCCTCTTGTATAATAGCTTTTGGGCCAGTAGTTTTTTTTTATGGCCATGTCAAAATGGAACTTTAATTATAAAGACCCTGTATATTCCCATTTGATATATATATTTTTCCCTTGTTCGTGAGCCCTTGAAAGCTATTTCCATGTAAATCCAACCATTTAATAAATAATGTTTTTCTCTCAAATCCCGGATAATGTATATTTTTTGTCTCTAAAATTACAAAATTCATTCCAAAAAAAGTGAATCATTTGAGATTTTAGTGAAAAAGAAAACTTCTTTTCATTAGTCATGCGCATGTCATGCAATAATTCCTTTAATTCTGATTGATTACATTAAACATAAACGATAACCTAAACATGTTATTGGATGATTGCGAAGTCTGATTGGTTCTCAGGGTTTTTTATAAATTTGCGAATTATCAGAGTGGAAAATCCTTCGGAGTCAAAGTTCAAGTTCTTCTTTAAAACATTTGGGCAGCCTAACTTTTGAAGACTGAGTGTGGATTGACGATGTCACACTGAGGAGTTATTAAATGAGGAAGAAATAGTACAGCAATGTCACAGAGAAACTCAAGATGGTGTATGTCAAGATGTAGCCACTGCATATGTAAAGACGTAGGCACGATGTATATTTATAGGGTGGCTAAGGTCAAGAAGGGAACGAGAGTGAAGAAGAGGAAGCTGTCGTTAAGTGTCTTAAAGATATCCAAGTTGTCAAGATGGAAAGGCAAATTGGAAGCCTGCACCCAGTTCACAAATTGGGAATTTCTCCTATCCAACCATCAGAACATGACACTCGAGGTTCCTGGTTTGAATCCAGGTCGCAGAATTTTTCCTTCCATTTTTTCAAATAATATCTTTACCTGATGTTTGGAGGTTCATCTCCAGTTTATATCTATTATGTATTAGATGACATAAAAATATTCTCTCAGTTACTTATTTATAGGGCACCTGTTATAAAAATATTGAACATATACCGCAATATTTTGGTTTATACAGTAATATGCATCTGTGCATTACCTTGTACAGTCCTGGAAAAAATGATAGGAACTATTGTGTTTTCAACATAACATTTTTAATAATGAATTTATTTCAACGAAACTTTACACACCTGTGCCCACACCGCATTGACACAACTGGTTTCAATTCAGTCAAAATATTAAAAAAATTAGTTGAGCCACAACCAATTTTTGAAAAAAAGAATGGAAAAAATGATAGGAACACCTTCAGTTATCATGAGATTGCTCGTATTTAATACTTTGTAAATCCACCATTTTTGTTGATCACAGGAATCTATTCTATTAGTTTTTCAAGAGTTCTGCATGAAATTTCTTCCCAAGCCTCAAGAACAGCCTGTTTGAGACTCTGGACATTCTCAAACTGCCGCCCATTCTTATAAACAGCCCGAACCAAGATTCCCCAGAGATTTTCGATGAGGTTAAGGTCTGGACTTCTCGCAGGCCATTTCATAACCCTGATGTTTTTGGTCTTGAACCACTCCATAGTTGATTTGGAAACGTGACATGGGGCATTGTCCTGCTGAAATATCCAATCTTGGCCTCCGATGATTGGTCCAAATGGGATAAGATACTTCTGAAGCATTTCGGTACTTGACGCTGTTCATGCGGCCATCTACAAACACTAATTCCACCTTTCCACTGGCACTGAATGCCCCCCAAACCATAACTGAA
>JAHWFO010037605.1:342625-358858 GCA_023313115.1 Rhysida immarginata
TGTGATCAACAAAAATGGTGGATTTACAAAGTATTAAATACGAGCAATCTCGTGATAACTGAAGGAGTTCCTATCATTTTTTCCACCCTATTTTTCAAAAATTGGTTGTGGTTCAACTAATTTTTTAAATATTTTGACTGAATTGAAACCAGTGGTGTCAATGCAGTGTGGGCACAGCTGTGTAAAATTTCATTGAAATAAATTCATTATTAAAAATGTTATGTTGAAAAAACAAAAGTTCCTATCATTTTTTCCAGGACTGTATACCATAGAAAATTGTATCTCTTAAGGTTATTTTGTAATCTGATTATTCTTTATTCCCCTATTTTTAATATTTTTTTCAATTATTTTATCTATAACTCTTTGTAATTATAAATTTTCCACCATTTACTTACAAGTGTTCCACTGTTCCCCCTTTTCCTTTTTCTTGCAGGAAATCTAATAATGACAACAGTTGAATAGGAGGTATCCTGATGTGTGTGTTCCCTACAATGTTTGAGCTCTGGACATGCACAATACAAATTTTTTCTCCTGCCTGTGGGCAGTGTGTCTTTGTACTAAATCCAAATATAGTTTTCTTTTTCTGCTTTCAGAAAGTGGAGGGAGTGGATGAAAAGTGATGTTTTATCCATGGATACACGACTAAGTTTTTCTTTTTTCTAGTATCCTAATTATATCCTCGAGCACCACAGTAATAATTAGGCATGTTTCAAATAGAATAACAGAACAGCATGTTCTACTCCTTCATTTTAAAGTTCTGCTCACAATCATGTCATTAACTGCACATGTACACTAATCTCTGAAGAGGGTTTTAAGCAGGGAAGCCACATATCGCAATACCTCCTATTACTTTCATCTGTACATTAAATTTATGTATTGCTAAGTCTAAGACCTTGTCTTTTATTTATTTTAATTAATAATTGAATTTTCTTTTTGGTTTAACTATTTCTCATTAGACTTACATTATGTATACGTATATCAAAAATAATGCATCCTGCAGAAAAATTTATATAAATTATAAGATATTCATAGGATTGAAATGTTTGTCAGATTAAATAACTGATTTTAATGCACAAGCATTCAGTGCCCTGTGTAGCGCCAACACGTCACAAGAACCACCCATTCGATATGAATACTGTCATACCAACACCTATAACTATAGGAGGTGTTGGTCATACACAATGCAGAATAACTGCCAAGGATGTTGCTTCAGTCCACATTGGTATAGGGGCAACATTCCCTGGTAGCTGTGGAAGGCAACGGATCTGTCTCCCTATGAGGTTCCCATATGCTCGATTGGAGATACATCTGGTGATCTGGCCAGCCAAGGCAAGACATCCACAGTCTATAGAGCAGCCACAGCCACACTCCTGTTGTATGGTCATGCAAGGAACAGTCCACCTTGCATAGGCCTAACTACATATCGTTGACTGGTTAGATTGCCCCTATATCCACTAGAGCAGTCCAAGAGTTGCAGGATATTGTACCCCACATCAAAATACTTGGTGAAGGCCCTGTGTTGCGTTGAGTTGAAAATGTGTCTTAAAGCTCTTCATCCACACATTGCCATCATCTCCACTCCATTATCATCTGTACCAAGACAGAATGTTAATGTTTTAATACTTTATAATGTATGTTTATCATAGAGCACACTGTAGACATGACTGCATAGCACAAGTGAGTTTATTACAGTGAGTTTAGGAACAATAGATATACAAGTAGTGACATCTAGCAGCAGTATTAATAATTACAGGAGTGTCATCATGATACAAATACACAACATCTCTCTTCTTATTATAAAAAAAAATACTCATTGATAACGTTTAGGTTTATGAATTATTCTACCACTTCTTGTTGTGATTGCACCATGACCCAGTTCCATATTTTGTCTAGGTTCCAAATGCTCTTTTATTATATTGGAATTTGATTCATGTTCTTTAAGTTTTGAACTTGTTTCTGGTATCCATGTGGGATATCTCTTTTTTAAGAATCTCTGATTTCTTCTTAATTCTTTATTTTTTGTTGTCCTGATTATATATGATCTTGGACTTTTGTCACGTCAGACAATCTGTGCTTGCTCCCAAAACTGCCCATTGTGCCACCATACACTTTCTCCTGGTTTATAACTGTCAGTATCCTTGGCTGACCTGTCATAAATGGTCTTTGATTGACGTTGTTTATTGTCTAACTTCTGTTTTGCACCTATAATCACTTTTGGGCGAAAACTACTTTGTTTTTCTAATTGATTTAAAGGGTTTTTTAGTTTAGGCAAAAGAGCACAAGGTACCTTTCTAGGTGGATGGCTAACTGATATTGCATCACTTTATAACTCAATTTGATATTTCTTTTTAGTTTGACCCAGACCTTTAAATAAATCTTCATAATTTCTTAATATTTTATCCTTATTTATATCATTTAACACTTCATTTAAACTATCAACTTCTATTGCACACTTCAAGTTTAAATATTTGCAAGATTTCAAGCCATATAGGTCTTACGTTATCATCTATTACATAAAAGTTTAAAATATACTTTTCATTATTCACAGGGCAAAGTTATTATTCCTTTAGTTTTTAACTTTTGATCATTGTAAGTTTTTAAAATTGTATTAGGCTGTCTTAAAGCATTCACATTGGATATGTTTTTTAACATTTTAAGTGGTATTACATTTGCTTCAGCTCCACAGTCTAATTTAATTTTTTTCCATTTACTATTAAATTTACATACCAAGATTCAATCTTATCTTCATTTACTTCTTCTATAAAGAAACTATCTAAATTGGCTAAAGCCTCGTTATCATTTTCATCTCTTATTTTAGTCTCGTTTATATTTAATTTCTCTTTCAAACACATTTTAGCAAAATGATTGTTACGTTTACAATTATGACATATTTTTCCATAAGCCTTACATTCTTTATATTTGTGAGATGATCCACATTTTCCACATTTATTTTTAAATTTATTTCATTTGCATTAGTCTTAACACTTTTTGTAATCTTTCTCTGATAATTATTTTTTCTTATGTGGTTTATCTCTAACTTATCGTCACTAATGCCCACGATAGTCTTTAATTCCATTTGCGTGGCTTCTGCTGTTTGACATATTAAAATGGTTTTTTCTAAATTAAGTTTACTCTCCTTCATTAGCCTTTGTCTAATGCTTTGGTCAGCTATTCCAAAAATTATACTATCTCTGACCATTCTATCTTCTAAATCTTTAAAGTTGCATAATTTAGCCATTTTTTTTTTAAATCAGTAATGAAATGATCTACCGTTTCATTAGATTCTTGCTTGCTACATCTAAACTTGTAACTGTCAACAATTTCATTGTCTCTTGGACTGCAATATTCTTCAAATTTGTCTGTTACCTTTTTAAAATTTTTCCTGTCGTTAGCGTCTTGAAATTTGAACGTGTTGAAAACATCAACGGCTTCCCTTCCGGCCACATGGAGAAAAATTGCCACTTTCGTTTTGTCAGCTTGGTTTACTGCTCCTGAAGCGGTCATATATAATTCAAATAGTTGTTTCCATTTCCTCCAATTTTCATCAATCGAACCAGTCCACACCATTGGTTTTGGTGGTTTGAGGGACACCATGCTTCGAATAACGATCTTTTTAAATGAGTCGTTTTCGGCAGAAATTTTCCGTTAATGAAACAATAAATTTTACTCGCATCTTCTTAAAGACGTTTATTGTCCCTTTGGATTTAACTTCTGACGCCATATTAATGTTTTAATACTTTATAATGTGTGTTTATCATAGAGTACACTGTAGACATGACTGCATGGAACAAGTGAGTTTATTACAGTGAGTTTAGGAACAATAGATATACAAATAGTGACATCTAGCGGCGGTATTAATAAATAATTACAGGAGCGCCATCATGATACTAATACAGAACACAGAACTGGGATTCATTTCGCAAGACTACACATATTATTTCAGCTTCTCAATGGCCTCTAGCTTGACACTAGTAGAATCGACTCTGGCATGCTTCTATGTGTAGTAAGTTAAACACATCATCTTGGACATTGATCATGAAGCCTAACAACACTTCTGGAAAATGAATTAGCAAAATGTGTTTTCATTGCTAGAAGATAATCATAGATACAAGCTCTTATAACTCATTGAATTGTTTAATCCTTTAATTATTCGACAATAGTTGTACTGATCTCTGATTGGTCAACCTGTCACCTGTTTGTATTGTCCCTGATTAGTTGTTTGAGATTATAAAAGAGTTGCCTGTAACCCATATCACCAGTTCATATTGAAAGATGATCATAGGGTGATCAAAATACGTCTATATGAAAATAAATTTATCCCATATTGTGACAAGAGGATATTGTTTGGCTTATCATAGATATAAGCATAAACGTTAACACTTGTTTACGTTAACTACAGGTCTGCTTATTAATGTGAAGTATAAAATGACCAAGAAATGTACAAAACTAAATTACAGCAATTGAACACAATATTTCTTACTTGAAAAATGAATGAACAAATATCGTTGTTCTAAATGTATATGTACAAACCTATATGAAAATGTGATTTCCAAACTTAAACATTTAAATAAGATCATTTAACATTCTTACACCAATTTATATGAATGTAGTTCATACAATTACAAGATGGGAAAGTGCCAAAATCTTAGCATATTATGAATGCAGACTGAAATTAATGGAAATCTCATCAAAGACAAGATGTTCAGCTAGTGCAATATCATGACACAAAAAAAACAACAACAAATCAAATCGGGACAGAAAAAAAAAACATGGAAGTTCAAAATCAAAACCAGGTGATGGGGATAAGAGAAAAATAATCCTCTTGGCTAATCGTGACAACATGAGTTCCAGAGAAATTGTATGCAGGTGAACCTTCAAGTATGGGCTCATACTGTTCACAATGTTTAGAAGGATGTTACTCATATAGTCTACACAACATTGAAGAAAAAACAGCCATGTCACAATGACGCTTCAACGGTAGCCTTTCTTGCTCCAGAGAACATAAATTTTGGCTTTTGGAATGGTCTGACGTTATCTTCACAGAAGTAAAACGTTTTAGTTTGGATGGACCAGACTCAAAAATGTGCTGGCATGACTTGAGAAACTAAAAAAAAAAAAAAAAACATATCTGATGCACAATCAGAGTGGTAGTGGAGGAATAATGGTTTGGGCAAGTTTCAGATGTCTTGGAAAAATGGATATCATAGTTGTTGATCAGTACAAATATCAAGACCTTATTGGTGAACATTGTTGCCCATAGGATCTTTAATTAGTAGTGCAAACTAGATCCTACAGCAAGATAATATCCCCACACATAAGACAGCTTCAACAATGGACTGCTTCTAAGTGAACAGGGTGTACGATTTGAAGTGGCCATCTCTTAGCCTTGACTTAAATCCCAAGAAAACTTATGAGCTTCTAAAACACAATATTCCTGCAAAAAAGTTCTCATCGCCACCATTAAAAAAAGCTGGGATGAAATCATAGTACCTGTATATGAACTACAACCCTAGTAAAAAGTATTTGACATTGACAGGCCACTGACAAATGTTTAACTTTAAAAGTCAAATAGACAATTCACAGTGTTTTAGGACAAAAGACAAAAATAGTCTATTATAAAATTGTTACTGCACTGTATAATGAAAAAAAAAGGCATTTTTGTAAAAAAAAAAAAAAAAATATTTCCTGAACCCCCTCTATGGAAATAAGTATTTCATATCACTCACTCAGAGAAAAAAGTATTTAACATTTTATTTCAATATTTTGTTGGTCCTCCTTTTGAATGAATTACTACAGTAATTGAATTCATTTAGGCATGGATTCGTACAGTTGTCTACAATATGCAGGATCAATTTTTTTTCCAACATAATTTGATACAATGTGACAATTCTGATTTATTTCTTGGATTATTAATTTTAACTAATGATTTCAATTTGTTCCATAAATTTTCAATTGGGCTTAAGTCTGGACTGTTCGCTGGTCATTGAAGTGTTTTGACATCATGTGAGTTCAACCATTCTTTTATTTTCTTTGCTCTATGGCAAGAAGCGTTATCGTCTTGGAAGACGACATCAACATCATCAAAATTATCTTTGAGGGTGGGAAGTAGACAACAATCTATAATATCTATGTAAGCATCAGCATTTACAGTTCGATCTAACACATACATATAACCAACACCATCAATGGTCATGCACCCCAGATTACTAGACCGACAGGAAACTTTGTTTCACTCAGCAACAGTTCTCGTCGAATTTTTCATTCACTCGTCTCCACTTAATCTTGCTGAATCCCTGGAAATCATACTAAAGCCTCCCGAAGAAATGCTTAACTTAGACCGTGGTCCTATGGATGTCACTGATTGGTTGTTTTTCTACAGTTATTTCAATTAATCACTGTTTTCTTTTGTTTGTTCAGTATATATTATTTCCTAAAAATTTTGTATCCATGATCTATTTTGTGAGCTGTCCCCGTGTAGCGGGTGGGGGATTGGGACTGATATCGCCGCTGGTGTGCTTCTTGGCAATAAGTATTGTTCTGAGGATGTAGGAGGTGTTTTGAAGGAAGAGGTGGTTTACTGCGTGTAGTAGTTGCGCATATGGTGACCACGTTTGCCTCTCTTCTTCTCGTTTACAACCCTTCCCCTCTCTCTTTGAACGGCTCCTTTTGTGGACTGGTGACCCTGTGGGGGCTCTCTGTCTTACTTTCTCTGCGCTCGTTGCGAGGGGTCAGTTTCTGCATTATCACGCTGACGAAGAGGATGTAGTCCTCGAAATGTACATACGTGCATTAAAATTAATTTGTGGAAAAGTGTTTTCTTTATTTTTATTGTATTAAGCTTGTTTTTGTTAATTCATTTTCCAAGTAGGAAGTACTGTATTCAGTTGCTTTAATTTAGTTTTGTACATTTCTTGGCCATTTTGTACTTCACATTACTAAGCAGACATGTAATTAACGTAAATAAATGTTAATGTTTGTACTTGTATCTATGATTATCTTCTAGTGGTAAAAACACACACTTTTGCTAATTCATTTTCCAGGAGTGTATATGAATATGATGAGGTACAGTGCTGTTGGACACAGGCCTATGCAAAGAACTTTGCATGTCCCTCAGCATGTCCAAAGAGATGCCTAGGAGTGGCCTTTGCTGCGGATGAATGTGCCAATCTTCCCTTGTTTTTGCTCTCTGTGGACGCATTGTGTAGGCTCAGAGATGTTCTGTATGTTCTTCACGCTAGTGCCACACTGCTTCAGTAGCTATACGATCATGTGACCATTTTCACCCCTGAAAGATAAACCTTTTCTCATACAAAATCAACTGATGAAACATCCCATGCTAATGCTGTCATAGCATTGAAGTGGTCGCAATGGATTGTCGGAATATAGAAATAAAGCTTAAAAATATTTTTAACTGATGGGTTTCAGTAATATTTTAAAATCTTCAATAAAACAAAAGAAAACCCAAAAACATCAAGTGAGCCCGTTGCGGAATATGATAGGAGAGTCCAAGCAATAGGGGTGTACGGTATTTGACATGCTGTACCATGACGTTATAAAAATGTTTGCATATATGATCATTTACAGCTTCTTATATTGTATGTGCTTTCTATGACAGCACTTTGACTTCACTCACTTTTGTTACCATGGGAACCTGAGTGTTACTTTCGTGTTGCAGAACCTGAGTTATTAACTTGTTGATCTTGGTGGCGGCATTTTTATTTCTGTTCATATCTCAGTTACCGTTCAAATTCGGACCCATGTTCATATGAACTTTTTTGCTTAGAATCACCCATACTACCTCCCCTCCAAGTTTGTGACAGGGTTTCGAGGGTTATATAAAAGGTTAGATTTTTTTTTTTTTTTTTTCCTTCCAAGATAATTCAGATGTACATCTTACAATGAAATAATGGCAATACACAGGGGTATTCATAATTCCCTCTAGGGTTTTATCAATGGATTGTACAAAAACTATGACAGATACAGCAAAAACACTCATACCAACAGATACACAGTTTCTCAAAGTTTGTGTTAGATCCTACAGATGCTCGATATCTGTATCCTTGGTGACATGGCCGATCTCGGTCCTGCATTCATGTTCCTGCCAAACATGTCACCGTCAATACCAGCAAATGCGTGCATGATTCTGTCTTGCAGTTTGCTACAGAATGTAGCATTGGAGGCATGTACACCGGATCTTTGATTTAATCCCGTACGAAAAAGTTGTAAGGGGTTAGTTCAGCTGAACGTATGCTCCATTGAAGACAACGGGAGTCCTCTAGCGTAGCACTCCTAATCCATTTACCTGTGAGTTTGACATTGAGATGACTCTGGATGCTGCAATGAAAGTGTGGTGGTGCCCCACCCAGCTGCAATGAAGTCGTCACACTGTCTTATGATTTCGTGTGATATTCACTTGAAATCACCGTTGGACAGTGACAATAGATTCACATTTTTGTGATTTCCATGACGTGAAAATGCCTTCTTTTCGCTAGTGAATGGTGCCATATTTTCTGCTTACTGTTTCGGCTGCCCTCTAGTGGGGAATTTTACAGGCACACCATGGAAGCTCTTGTAGATACACACTTGGAGATATTGTGTATCTGTTGCTATGTGTTTTTGCTGTATATATGTCATATTTTTCCACAATCCATTGACAAAACCCAGCGAAAATTATGAATAACCATGAATATTGGAGAATTGTGATTATACAGGTAGATCCCGTTATATGCGATACATATGTTTCGCGAAATTGCCGTATATACCGAATTCGCGTAAAACTGGTTACATTTAACATGTACAGAATAGAGTTTTGTTCTCATAAGCATTAATTATTTTCCTGATATAACTTAAATAATTGCGTTATAGAAGTATTGGATTAGTAATACAATAGTTTTCTATTTTTTAGTCTTAATATAGCGCTTTATTTTATTTTATAAAACTCAAGATACATTAAAATACTCAAAATACATGTACACAAATAAAAAGAAGTGTTCACAATCTAAACTTTTTATTGCTTTGGGATCATCTGTACCAGATCCTGTGTCACGATATTCTGAACAGTTTATCGAGGGATATCCAATTCATCCGACAGCATCCTGATGGTTAATCGCCGATCACGCTGCAACAGTTCACATACCCTCTCGATTTTGTTCCTGTTGTGCTGGTGGTGGGCTGCCCACTCCGATGCTCATCTTCAACATTTTCACGCCCATCACTAGACTATTTAAACCGCACATACATCTTCAAGATCATGGTTTCATCTCCATACACCTGCTTCAGCATTGTAGACTTTCACCTGCTGATTTACCAAGTTTTTACAAGAATTTCAGATTTATTCTCTGTTCCATGACATGCCACAAAACCTCTGCATGCACAAAAGTCGATAATAAATTTATCAAGATTCACAGGAACACAAAACCATGCATTGCTATTAACTGACTGAATATAACAGAACACAATGAAGGTGTTGCAGGTAATCGGATTGTTCCCATTTTTGATTTGAGGGGTGATTCATCTACTTACGGGTCACACCTTGTATAATGTGTGCAAATTTTTGGTAAGCTTCGTGAATTTTTTTCCTGGAAATTTCATGAAGTGCAGCAAATGTCTTTGTAAGGAAACAAAATTGGACAAAATCTATGCATAAAATTTTTTATCAAAACTGGTGATTGAGAGTAGCTAATGTTTCCTTTTAATCCTCTTGTATCAAAATATGATCTCTTTCAATTGATATATGTTATTAGAAAATAGACTCTAGAATAATAACTTATAGTGAGTTGCATTCATTGTTTTATCTCTCTCTCTCTCTCTCTCTCTCTCTCTCTCTCTCTCTCTCTCTCGATGAGTTTTGAGTTTGAGAAGATGTCAACATTCAAAGATGTAAAATTAAAATATTGTAAGAAACAATAAGAGTTAAAAGCAAGATGACTTCTGCTCCATAGAATTTTTATAACTTTGGCGTATTTATTTGTGTACAATGCCAAAAATCTACTTCAATCAATATACGAGGGTCATTTTTAAAGTCTATTATATTTTATACTTTCTGAAAAGGTAAATCGATCGTAGATCGGCAAAAATAATCCGATAAGAACACGGTCGATTCGAGTTGATGGCTTTAAATTATCCAGCCTTTGTTGAATCGTTTTCTAACAGTGAATTAATATTCTAACCCTTCAGAACAATAATTAACCAGTCACATATATTTTCATTCGTAAATTATTATGAAATTCACTTGTTAAAGCTATTGTCGGCGATTTCATTCCTTCTGCTGGCCGACTCTACTCCAAGGTCGAATCTTATTGGCTATGCTCCAAGGTGTTGTGATGTCATAGAATGCTCTATCGCGCTATTGGTCGGTGCTTCGTTGATAGAGCCATGGCTGCCGCTGATGAAATAAAAGTTATACTCGCTCATTAAAATCAAATTACTATAATTATTTACACATTCATAAATAAATTTATAAAAGTTTCATTAAATATATTAAAATAATTTAGATGGTTATATAAATAATGTAATCGGTATCTAAATTATTATTTAAGATACTGTGGGATGCTAAAATGAAGTAGTTCGATCTTTTTGTAGACCCTAGAAGTTTGCGGCCTTTAAAGGGTTATTTTTTTTTCCACTGTCAAATTTGCAGCTGCGGCCTAAAGTGAATGCGGCCAATATTCGAAAAAATACGGTATATATATTGATGAACTCCATGACTAGTATCACATTAATAACTGAAAATAAAAGAATAAACCAAAGTGATACGGAAACAGCGTTATTATTTGCCTTGCGCGTTTCGACATAATGCCTCTGATGATGACGTTATGTCGAAATGCGTAAGGCAAATAAATAACACTGTTTCCGTATCACTTTGGTTTATTCTTTTATTTTCTACTATATATATTTTCAAAATTTTTTCTTTGCCAGATTATATGTACCTTAAACTATTTTCCCACAGTTTCCAAGTTTATTTAAGCACTTGTCATTGCCCTCAATGCACACATGATCACTTCATAAAAGCTGCCGCCGGTGAAGAAAGTCAGGCAGTTTTCACTTGTTCATCGTCGCTGAAATGCAGGCTGCCGATGACCTCCTTTAGACCCAGGAACAGGTGATAGCCACTAGATGCAAGGTCCGGATTGTAAGGCGAGTGCCAAGTTGTTCCCAACTAATCAGATTTTTTGTTTGGGAACAACTTGACCAACCGCCTTACAGTTCGGACCTCACGTCCAGTAGGGATCTAAAGGAGTTCATTTGCAGCCTGCATTTCAGTGACGGTGAAAAAGTGAAAACTGTGTGACTTTCTTCACCGGCGGCAGCTTTTATGAAGTGATCATGCAGAAGTACATTGAGTGCTATGACAAGTGCTTAAATAAACTTGGAAACTGTGGGAAAATGTTTTACATATAATCTGGAAAAGAAAAAATTTTGAAAATATATATAGTAGTTTTGTTTTTAATACAAAACGGTTTTTACTTTTAAAATGACCCTTATATGTAAAGAAGAATGTTTGTGGGATTGTTTGTGTGTTTGTTTGCTTCTTATACAAATTTACGGTTTTATTCCGATCTTGATGAAATTTTGCAAACTTGATCTTCAAAGCACGGAGAAGGTCACTGTCTACCTCAGATTTCGAAAAAAATAATAATAATCGATAATAAATCGATATTTATGATGATGGCAGGGCATATTAATAAGAGGTATCTCATGACCAACAATGCAAGATAACGTTTGTGCAACAGTAGATATCAACAATGGTATCAACACTCAATTCACCAACATTATTTATGGGTGTTCGAAAAGTCTGGTAACATGGTAGATATCTTGGAAACTAAGCATTGTACGAAAAAAAATGTCCAAAATCAAAAGTGAGTTATTTCGCACTGGAAATTCATTAGCCAAAAAATTACCCCCCCCCCTCCCCCACTGTGAGGGGGGCTGGGGTAACTTTGAAATCTTAAATAGGAACCTCTATTTTTAATGATGGTATATTCAGATTGTACACAATATTCGAGAAATGTTTTGTTCTTGGTGGTATTTCAATTGATTCAACCATTTAGGAGATAGAGGCCCTGAAAGTGTGGAACTTTTAAAGTTTTGAACCCAATTTTATCGATGAAGACAAAGAGATAGAGAGTGGATCTTGCAGACATTCCTATTCTACTTTTTAATGGTCTTTAAGAATCCGAAGTCAGAATTTCAAAAATCCAATATTTTTCAATACACACTCACAGACTGTGCTCCATAGGACTTTGCTTGTGCACAAAAAATTTTGAATTTTTGAAATTATGACTTCGGATTCTTAAAGACCATCAAAAAGTAGAATAGGAATGTCTGAAAGGCCCACCCTCTATCTCTTTGTCTTCATCGATAAAATTGGGTTCAAAACTTTAAAAGTTCCACACTATCTCCTAAACGGTTGAAAACCACCAAGAATAAAACATTTCTCGAATATTGTGTACAATCTAAATATACTATTAAAAATAGGGGTTCTGTTGTGAGGAAGGGGGGGGGGGGAGTTTGTGCTTTATAAATAAAGTTCAATTTGTTGTTCGGGCTTTTCTTAGAATTGATAGTTCTCTAAGAACATTTTCTTGAAAAATCTTTAAAAATGAGCACTAACTTGAGATAAAGGAGAGTCACCAGACTATTGAGAAAGAGTGAAAAGGCGACAGAGGAAGCAGTCCTTTCGCTCCGTGCTGTATTAGTTTCGCCGTCGCACTGCTGCAACTGAGCAAATGGTGAGCATGTCAACAGAAGAAACCACGATTGCTAGATCACACAAAGTGATGAATGCCCAAGTTTTGCTTCAAGACATCAAGAGCAGAATGCAATTGCAACAACAGATAACTCCACTCAGATTGTTGAGATTGGAGAGCACACAGACACAAATGATCATGTACATCCACTGCCACCCAATAAGAGAGCTGTTTCGTCGAAGTTTTTTTTGCCATATAATTCCACATCAATGCCAGGGAAAAATTGTTGCGATGAAAACTGATGTGGTGATGATGCAACGATATTTTCAAGAAGATGCAATGATAGAATATTCTGTTACATTGGCAACTGTTAGATTACACAGATGAATGTTCCAATGTTGGCAATAGAACATTCATTTCCAAGAATTATTAACAATGAGCAGGAAATGAGTGTAAGGGCATTATATACACAGGGCAATCCCTTTCGAGGAGGCAAAGAGATATGTCTGTCACCCTTGAGCTCCCTAACAAATGTTCAAACGATTTGTGTGTTTGGAGTCCTTGAACAGTGTAGAACCTTCCAACCGCGATAGTACCTTCCCCTTCCTCCTCCAGTGGGTTGGGTATATAAGTATGCCGTCGGTCTCGGGCGACAGTTTACGACATAACCGATAAGAAATCATACATCAGTTTGACTCTTCAAATCAATAAGCAAACTGTATTGTGCTGTTTAATAATCATTTGAAGGATGTGTTTTAATTTATACCTAAAGAAATACCACCAAAGAAAAGAACGAGTATTGGTTAGAGACAAAAAGTTATCCGGTTGTCAGAAACATCTAAACAGTAGGAAAGTCTACAGCAGGAAATTGTAGAATTACTGAAAACCAATTTTGAGTTATTTAATTTCTTGAGGCTGTTCTGTTTACCTACAGTGCTTGTCATAATTAAGTTGCCAATGTCATTCTGTTGACTTTTTGTTGCAAAATATGCTGACATTCTGACGATCTCGTGAAATTAATTTAAACAGTCCGTAAAATCGAACAACTATAATCTTTGTAAAAGTAATTTTAAAGTGAATTTGCATATGAAGACGTAAATAAGGAGCTACCACTCTATGAAGGGGGAATGGAAGTTTGCAACTAGACAAAACTAAGTTGCCAGTCATTTCTGCGTGAGAATTTTAAAATTAGAAGACTTCAGTTAATAAAGTAAGGTTATGTAATCATCACTGATTGTTTTTCCATGTGTTGTTATAATTTCATGTTCACATTATTTTGAAATATTAGCTAACAGAATGCCTAAAACCTGGGAGTTCAGTGAAGCAGAGAGATTAGACATTTTTCGAATGGCTACGGATGATTACAGCAATCGACAAGTTGCCAAAAAATTCGAAATTAGTCACGAAGCTGTCAGAAAAATACTGCTAAAGCTAAAAAAGTATGGAACGGCTAAAAATCTCCACAGATCTGGAAGAAGGAGGGCAACTGATGAACGAACTGATCGGCGAATTTTAAAGCAAGTGAGAAAAAAATCCAAAAACAACAACCAAAGAAATTAAAGATGATTTGGACTTGAAAGTCAGCCTTAAAACAATAGCTAGTCAATTGAATGAAAAAGAATTTCACGAAAGAGTGGTGAGTAAAAAAACCCCTCTAATTTCACATACAAACAAGAATAAGCGACTGACCTTTGCTCGAACCCATTTGAATAAATCTCCGGCATTTTGAAAAAAAATCATATGGAGCGATGAATCCAAGTTTGAAATTTCTCAAAATAATCAACGACAAATAGTGTGGCGGAAGAATGGTAATGCTTTTAAACCAGGTATGACCAAAGGAACAGTTAAACATTCAAAAGCATTGATGGTTTGGGGATGTTTCTCATGTTCTGGCGTTAGAAACTTGGTTGAAATTTACAGACGAATGGATTCCAAGCAGGGCCGGACTAATACCTTTAGGGGCCCTAAGCACTACACACCTTTCTGAGTATACATCCTGTTTTTCTGAGGATTCGGGGGCCCCTATTCACATGCTTAGTTTAACGAGGCCCTAAGCACGTGCTTAGTGTACTTATGTAGAAATCCAGGGCTGATTCCAAGATATACTATATACTGGAGAACAATATTCCAGCTCGGCCAGACAAATGAAGCTTACACGGGGTTACAGATTTCAACACGACAATGACCCCAAGCACAAATCGAAATTGGTGACTGAATATTTTGCAAAAAAAAGAAGATAAAACTTCTCGACTGGCCTCCATAGATCCTGACATAAATTCCATTGAACACATATGGGATGAAATGGATCGAAAAATGCCGTGCACCAGATGCAAGAGCATGAAGGACTTCAAGGATGCAATTTTTGAGTGCTGGGAAGATATTCCGCTGGACACATTGCAGAAACTGGTTGACAGCCTTCGTAAGAGATTAAAAGCAATAATCGATGCTAAGGGTGGACCCACTAAATATTAAGTGCGGTAACCTTCATTTGTGTTTTCTTATGTTCAGTTTTCGTGTCAACATACTTTTGCCATCTACGCATTGTTTTTTTGTGCATAACTTATGCTATGTAATTTATTCTGTTACTGTTTTTCATTTTATTTATGTTCGTAAAGGTTGTAGTATTTGTTGTAGTAGTAAAAATTGATTGCCTGATGCATTTTTTCGTATTTGCATTTAGATAACTAAAAAATATTCAGTGGCAACTTAATTATGACAAGCACTGTACAAATGTAATTATTCCAAGCAATGCCGGATGCCTATGTATATAAAGAACAGTGTTGGTTTGTTTCTTTCTTAAACAAATCTACAGTTTTATTCCGATTTTGATGAAATTTTGCACACTTGATCTTCAAAGCAAGAGGAAAGTCACTGTCTATATCAGATTTCGAAAAAAAAATAATTATCGATAATAATCGATATTCATAATGATGACAGGGCATACTAATAAGAGGTTTCTCATCACCAACAATGCAAGTCAAAGTTTCTGCAACAATAGGTATCAGCAATGATATCGTCAATTTGACATCGACCATCTTTTAAAACTTATTTCCTATCAGACATTTTAATTAATAATGTTAAAGTAATAAACTATGTTATTTAATATCTGCATGAAATGACAGTAAGAAATGTGCTCGCTGGAAAGCTGGAATAGTGATAGATGCGTAGGAATACAAGAAGCCATTCTTAAGTGATGAGGTTGCTAACTCTCCCAATGGTGTCAGCTTAAATTGAATCTGATTTTAAATCGTATACTCTCTTTTGCTTTTAAATTAAATGGTAATAATAAACTGATAACATGTGTTTTGTTTACCTGTTTGCTACTATACTAATAAAGCTTTGATCCGCTGTAATTCTGTCCCTAATTGAATATGCCCCATATTCATATGACATTTTTGCTCAACCTGACCTTCCCAACAAAATTCCGAAACATTTTACACTCATTTTGAATCACCCCATATATCTAATGACCAATAAGGCAAAGCAAAATTTGTGCTATACAGGGTGTCCTTGAATAACGTGCACAACCTTGGGGGGGGGGGGG
>JAHWFO010037605.1:358958-396334 GCA_023313115.1 Rhysida immarginata
ACACTTATTGTAAAACATTTGCATGTTTCATAAAAAAACAAGTCACAGTATTGTACTGTATGCAGTGTGTTTTTGTTCTCTTTATTACATGATTGACCGTGATTTTGACGTGTTCCAGAAGCATGGATTAAGTGGTATATTACGTCTATGCGACTAATACACCATTTATTTCCCTTTTCTACATAATCAACCAACAATTGTAAACACTTGTCTGAACGTGAAATTAACTTTTCCATGGCGCTGCAGTAAAAATCCGCTCCAGCGTTTCTCAATAATCGAGTGCACACTCCCATAAGAAATGCTAAGCTTTCTGGCTTCAACAGTACAGTGCGAATTGTAACAACAGATTACCAAGTAGCGAATAATCCTATTCGGATTTTTGTGATTGCAGAACACACGGGCCACAAAACAGTCATGTACATCCACTGCCACCCAAGTAGAGATTTGTATCATCAGAAGTTCACCACAGCAGGGCAAGTGTACATCTAAAGTAAGATTACGTGATCAAGAAATTATTTAGGCTAGCTGTGCCATACTTGGAGAGGTCCATTCGTTGGGAGCATTTAAAATTTTTTATTTTTTTCGAATTTTCATTATGAATTTTTACTGTATTAATTCTAAGCGTCTTCATGTGTTCATTTTTTACTATATATTCACATTCAGATATTGCAAAATTTAATCAAAAAAGAGTTCGAGCAACACCGGGGATATCATGTAGCTCATTTCCTAAAAAATCCCCAATGCGTTTTCGACTATAATTGTGTGAAAGTGAACGTTTTTGGAAACCGGGATGGTGATTATGCTATTTTTGAACGTTTGTTTCCAAGAATTATTAACAATGATGCAATAACAGGACATAGATAAGGCAGTGTCCATCGAGGAAGCAAAGGATTTACACATGTCTCCCTTGATCTCTCTAAGAAACGTCCAGATGACTGGTGAAAATTTGTGTGTTTGGAAAGGAAAGAGAAAGAACGAGTATTGGTGAGAGAAACTCTGTAACTAAAAGACAAAAAAGCTATCCAGGCAATGGAAACATCTGAACAACAGGAGCCACATCTAGAATAGGAGAATATAAGAGCTTCTACATCAAGGGCAAGGAAAACTTCAAAGGAAAGATGGCTCTAAAGTATCCAATGATATTCCCCGGTGGTGAAGATGGTTATCTTAATCTGAGGCAGATCAATAAGAGGTTAAATAAAGTCCTGGGCGACGCCTGGTTATCAGCTAGGCCCATCGTGTTGTATATAATGTTAACAACATGCAATTCACCAACAATATGCACGGACCAATAATATATATACATCTCATAACCAATCACACAAGGCAAAGTGTGTAATATAAGTAAGTTCATCCCACCTCTGAGAATTATAAAAAAAAAAAAATGAATTTGTAACAATACATAGAATTCCTGTTGTTCAGGCTTTTTTAGAACTGATAGTTATTAGAACTTAACCATTTCTTGAAAACCTTTAAAAATGAGCAGTAATTGGAGATAATGGAGAGTTAGCGGACTATTGAGAAAGAGTAGAAAGGTGACTGAGGAAGCAATCCCTTTGCTCAGCGACAGTTAATGACATAACCGATAACAAAGTAGAAATCAACTCGACTTTTCAAATCAACAAATACAGAGTGGGCCAGAAAGAAGGATTCATGAAAATTTTCTAAGTTCGATGGGTATGGTCCAATGGGGGTTAGAGGTTTCGTTGAACTAAATGCTATCATTAGTACTTAATGTAATTTAGTACTTAATCACCTGTAATTGTCAATCCTTTGTTGCAACAATGTAATTTTTTTCTATAAACCATCATCTCCTATTTTTGAATGGACACGTCTCATGTTACATTTCCTTTCACTGATGACTGACCCCCATTGGACCATACCCATTGAACTTAGAAAATTTTCATGAATCCTTTTTTCTGGCACATTCTGTATACTGTATTCTGTTCTTTAATAATCGTTTGAAAGATCCATGTTAATTCATATCTATCGAAATGCCATCGAAAAATGAATGAGTATTAGTCAGAGAAGACAAAAAGTTATCTGGGGGTTGGAAACATCTGAACAACGGGAGTTCTGAAGTGAATTAATATTAGGGTTAGGAACCTTAGGTAAAAACATATTTTGTTTATGGTTTCAGTACTAAGAGATATGCACAAATGTGCGGGGTTTTTTAATATATGTGTTTTAGTTTAAGAGTTATAAAGACCTAAAAAGGCATATTTAATGCTTTGTGACATATTTGGGCTTATCAAACCTAAAAGGCATATTTTGATTGCATTTTGTCCTACACCGAGAGGCCCATTGGCTTCTTGTGTTATGCCTTAGTGATCTATGATCAACTGGACTAGCCATAGATAGCACCACCATCACTATTGGTCTTGACCGATCAGAATACTTGATGCTCGTTGGTGCAGCATCGCAATGGTGAGGATATACAGGATGAGTCAAAAGTCGTTGGACACCTTCATAATACGAAACCTGAAGGGAAAAAGTGAAAAGTTATGATGGCAACTGATGATGAGTAATGGGTCGCATCTTGTGGGGTATACGTCGATCATGGCCGATCATCAGTTGCCATCATAAATGTTTCACATTTTCCCTTCATGTTTTGCATTATGAAGGTGTCCAACGACTTTTGACTCGCCCTGTATAAGGGGCCGCTTTCGCCTGAAAGCATAAAAAATTTGGAAGAACGATTGTCTCTTCATAAAGCAGTTGCTATCGTGTTGAAGGTTGTGGAAGCAATCTAATCAGTGCCAATTTCATCTAAACAAGTACTTATCTATGCAAAGCTAAAAGGTGTTCTTGATAAAAAGCCCAGGTTGGCATGGAGTGTAATTATCGTAATTTCAAAAAATTTATCCAGAGACTCATCCCAGACCAAAACTACACGGCAGAAGAAATTCCTGCATTTTACAAAGCCCCTATTACTCTGTGTGAAGTAGAAAGATAATTTCCACAGAACAAATCAATTTTACGTTCAAATCGACAGAGGTTCACCCCAAAAAACAGGATGCTATACATTGTTAGTCACTTTAATGTTCGAAATTAATAAAACGTTGAAATTTCTAATTATTCATACCATTTGTTTGTTAAGAAGTACTTAATTTTAAGAGAATATTTATTCATTTAAAAGGAGTATTTCAGTAATTTTAAGGGAATAAGAACCTACATATTTTACATGTTTTTAGGACCTAAGGTTCCTAACCCTAGTTATTATTTAACTTCTTGAAGTTGTTCTGTTTACCTAAAACTGTAATTATCCCGGGCAACGCTGGGTGCTTCTACTAGTTTTGACATAAAAGCACCTGTGTTTGGGGTTGCTGTTGATGTTTATAATAATAATAATAATGGACTATACATGGTGTAAATTATCTCCTTCAAAAATACTACACTACCATGTAGACGAAATTCAGGCAATTAAAGTGATATAAGACACTTGGGGTCGCAAATCGCAAGCAACGCCGTAAATTGAACTTCGAACTAAGCTGAATGACGTGACGCTGCGTAGCATGAGCCAAATTTGGGCGACTGTGTTCACAAAATGATGGTACGTCAAAAGCTAATTGAATTACCAATATTTGTTCATTTCCTCAATACTTTTTGATGAAAAACATGATAAATGTTATCGGTATTAAACAAGGTTGGTTCTGCTCGTGCTACTGACTACTCGTTGGAGTGGAAGGCGGACCGCTTCAGGATGAGGTAGTGGGGAGTGGGGGGAAACAGCCAGGCCGCGCCTCGCAAACAGTCGCCCAAATTTGGCTCATGCTATGCAGCGCCACGTCATTCAGCCTAGTTTGAGGTTCAATTTACGGCGTTGTTTACGATTTGCGACCCCAAGTATCTTATATCACTTTAATCGCCTGAATTTTGTCTACGTTGTAGTGTAGTTTTTTTTGAAGGAGATAATTTACACCCTGTATAATCTGGAAATTCCATGGATAATAAAACAGAGTTATCTTCTGCTTGGAGACCATAAAAACACTTTTGCAGAAAACCAAAGTTTGGAAGTTGTCTCACTGGACTAGTGGATCATTATCATTTTGTTGGAGGAATTGAAAATTTTCAATCTACTTAAAAATATCTTTGTTGACAAAAAGCATTAAAAGAAATTGATTTCAGCGAGAGAGAGAGAGAGAGAGAGAGACTGGCTTTTGTTTTTATTTATATTTAAAGCTAGTAGAATATTGACTTCTAAGAAAGATTTACAAAAATTTGGGTGAAATTGCATATTAGAAATGCTAGAGTTAAATATAGAAAATGTTACTATGTTAATATAGATAATGTCTTTCAGTTTGCTTAATAACAGGTATTTTTATCCTTTTTCAGGGATCTTGCATTGAATTCCTTTGTGAATATAAGTTTAATTTTAATAAGGTATGTCTTACATTTTATTTCCAGTGTACTATTGACTAAGACATTGCTAATATTGTGTATTGTTTGATACCATTTCAGTTCCTCTATGAAGGTGTACCTTATTTAAACAAGCAAAAAGAAAAAATGCTTAGAGAGGAATTCCTGTATTTATCGAAATTTGCATACAAGTAAATGTTTAAAAAGTAAACATTTGTAGTCTTGCATTATCCATATGCAGTGTCACATTATATCCTGGAAAATTTTATGTTTTTCATTTTTTTCAGTAGGAATCATGAAGAATATAAAATGCAAGAAGTTTTTCAGATGGTGGCATTTTGGTTAATATCTGCAAAAGAAGATGACACAATTGAAATTAATCAGAGCTGTTGCTTGTCACCATTTTTAATTCACAGCGATTTACGAAGACGCTTTTCAAATGTATGGACTTCAGATATTGACGGCACAAAAAAGGTTTCTTTACCCCTTATTGCACTTCTGTTGCGTTAACTGTAAAATTTAATTGACTCTTGTATAAATTGGGAAGTCTTAGTCTCAAAATTCGTCCCAAAAAGCAAGGTTGAGTTATCAATGGGTTGGTGCTAGTTTCCTTAGAATTTTGGAGGATATATGAATTAAAAACTTATGCTTCATTTAATAAATACCACAAATCTTTGTGTTTTTAACGTGCACATTTTTCAAAATAATATTTCAATAAACTGGGATGCATGTTGTACGTGAATAATTTGCTGGAAAAATTTTTTTGTTAATACATCGATGTCAATGTGGGCCTGGAAGAATTTTGGCATCACTGCATTGGAGCACTATATCAGCAATGGCTGCAATGAAAACACTGCGTGGAAACTAAACTGTGAAAGTTAACCTTTCAAAGCATGTCTCACATTACGATATGTTCATTACTGTCATGACATGCTATGAAAGGTTTGGCAGGAGATAGATTATCGGCTTGATATGTGACGGATTACGCAAGGCACCCACATAGAATACCTATGATGTGATGTGTTTGAAGCAAACTTTGAATGTTTATCTTTCATAGCACATGCCCCACAATATCATATGTTCATTAGATTTCATAGAGTGAACTTTTGAAATCAGGTCCGTCATTTTGACTTACCCTGTATTTATTGTTAATGTTTTTCCAGTTACATTGTTGTTAATATTCAGGTACAATATTTATTTTGTTAATACATTATTAACATTATTAGAAAACAAAAGAGAAATTATACAAAACTAACAGTGAGGTATATGAAATTAAATGTAAAGAATGTAACAAAGTTTATATTGGAAAAACTTATCGAAATTTAGAATCTAGATTCAAAGAATATATACAGCAGAACTTGGATATTACGAACTCTGTTAATATGAAAGCTTGCTTTTACGAAATTTTTTCATATCCTGACCCTAAATGACTATTTTTCTTGTTAAATTCCCTAATATTATGAATGGTTTTTATCTGCAAACTCAGATATTCCGAAAAAATGGATACAAAATTCATTCGAAAATGACCAAAAAAAACAATTTTATTTTCAATACTTGAAACAGTTTTAATCGCCCCATTGATAAAATGCAAACACAACGTTATGTGACGTTCGTTTCTTATCTGGGTGAGGTTTGGATGAACGTTTTTTATTTGTGGGTGAACTTTGTTGATGTTGATAGCAATTTAATAACAGTGGAGCCATTAATGGATGAAGCCATTATAGAACAGATCCACGAAAACCAAGATGGTGGATCTGAGGAGAGTGTTGAACCCAAGATAGTCGAACAAGAGCAAGAAGCTCTTTCATCGAAAGAGTTAAACAATCTTTCGAGCAAGTTAAAAACATTATTTCTTACTGGAAGTGAAATCATTTTCATGGTAGGGTACCTCTTTTTGTCAAAATCACTTTTTGTCACATACAGTTCGATTCTTCGCACTTAAATACAGTCTTCTTTGGCAGTGAAATTTTAAGAAATATTAAATATCTTTACTTACGGTAGATAGTTTTAAAATCCTCGTTATTATGACGAATTCATAAGAGTGTGGACGAAATGCCGCATTAATTGCAAGAAAACTCCGCATGTTTCTTTTTTTTAAGATTAACTTTTCATTAAAAAAAAAACCGTTAAGAATAATTGTGTAAAAAAAAAATAAATAAATAAGTGCGTCGAGTCACGAAGTAAATCTATCAACAAAACGATCCTAAGTACAAAACAATTAATTGAAAGTAATAGAAATAAAAATAAATTAATAAAAACAAATGATAACTAAAGGTCACCTGATGTGGAGAAGCACAAATAATGAAGTGGAATTCTTATGGAGATCTGGTTGATGCAGATGAAAAGGAGTTCACATTTTTATTAATATTGTCTTTATTAATTTATTTCTATTACTTTCAAATAAAAACGGAGTTCACATTTTTAATTACGGTATTTATAGAAAATCACTAAACTTCATAAAAAACATCAATTTTAGAATATTTTCATCCATCAACTGATTTAAAATTTATTACTCTGTATGTGATAGGCTACTGGAAATATTATACAATCAAATAATGTAATTTATCAGTACAGGTTTCAATTTTTCTCTCTTCCTGGTCAATACAGTAATCTGCTATTACGTAACAATTTTTGTTCCCTAGCTGATTCGTAATATCTGAGCTCTACTGTATTTTATATCAAAAATGTGCCCAAAAAAACCCACCAAATATGCAGAACACATTTTATTAAGCAAACATAAAACCAGGAATTATGAAGAAACATGCAAACTAATCTACAAAATTAATGTTAGGAGAGAAATATTAATCATTGAAAATTTAATTATTTTTATGATAAAGAAGAGATTTTAAATAATATAGAATTAATAGATAGTAATTTATTATTCAACTAAATACTAAAAGAAGAAAACATAAAAGAATTATTAAGCTAAAACAAAAGATTACAAGAACTATGTAATTAAAACTTAAGGAAAGATAATATTAATAAAATTACATTAAAATTACAATAAAATTAATCAGTGGGCCACATGGGTTCGAATCCCACCGAGAGTGTTATTGCTTGTCCCTTTACTAACAAGCTTGGAAGACCAAGCACAACCTGAGTAGCCTGCTAGGTTAAATTTCAAATAGGTCCAATGGTCATGAAACTTTTTCAACATCAAACATGTACATGTACAAGGGGAACTGCCGAAATGTGTAGCCACAGACAACACAAAAGGTTTAGAACAAAAAATGTTATGAATCTTTTTCAAAGTACTCTTTATTGGAAGCTAAGCAGATTCATCCCTTTAAACCGATAAGAAAAAGCTCGTTTCCAGTCGATGCCGGAACGCATGAAATTACATCCATGTATGCAGTTACGACGTCCTGATTGCAAGAAAATTGAGCCCATGAAGCTTGCGAAATGCTAGGAAATGCAAAGACGTCACAGATAGTTAGATCTGGCGAATAAAGTGGATGGCACATTCGGGAAACATGCTACCCTTCAAAAAACTCCGCAGTCCGAACTGCCCAATGAGCAGGAGTGTTATCCTCATGCCACAATAACTTCGAAATCCAATTCTCAGTACTTTTCTCACCAGTTTTTTAACACTTGTGGAGCATAACTTTGTCATGTACCATTATGCAATGACAGTTTCGCCAGTTTGCACTGAATGGTTGCCACATGACTAGTAGCCTAGGACCAGATCTCTTTTCTAGCATTTAGTCTCTTTTTTTGAAGTTAGTCTCTTTTAGTCTCTTTTTTAGAGAATTAGTCTCTTTTTAGCTTTTTTTTTTTTTTTAAAAAATTATATAAATTAAATTAATTTAACCCATTTTTTTTTTAGTATCAGAGTCTCTCATCATAAAACTTTTCCAAAGTTCTTATTCTCTTTCTCAAACTATCTTATTTTGGGCTAGCAGTGATAAGAATCCTGATTGACCAGAAGTACAAGGCTACCTTTCCAGGAATCATTGTATCCCCTGCCCCCCTTTCACCACCCCAGAGCAATGCTTACCAGCATGAGCAAAATCATCCTGGAATTGAGGGTATGGTGAATGCATGTTGCTACAATAGTCCTACTTAAGGTTCCTAGATAATGTATATTCGCCAGTGGATGGTCCCACTTTAAACAGTCCTTTCTTTAGAGTGATCCTTTCTTTACTTGGCCACAGGGGGCAGAATTCTATATATATACAAAAGAATGATTACTATCCCACTTGGATTTCTAGAAAAAAGATCTCTTGGTATTTATGAACAATGCTAAAGCACATTACGTTGCTGGATGCAAGTATTTAATTGATAATGCAATGAAAGATTGCAGTTTACTGGAATCTCTTACATGTTTAAACCTATCACAGGTGAAGAGTAGTCAAGATGCCAGACAACTATTTATTGATGTAAAAGAATAATGGAACATGTTGCAGATGGAAATAGAGCCAGCATCGGAAGGGAGAATTGACCATTATTGGGGAAACGTTTTGAAGAACACTGATGTAGCAGGACTTGATAAATAACATGAATTGTTAAACGTTCTTGTCATAACCGCATTGTCTTTGTCCCATGGAAATGCAGGTATTTAAAGGTATTTTTTAGTTTCAAGATTGGCTTTGACCGAGAATAAGGACATTAAATGCAATTTTAACCATCAAAGATACATTGAAAGTCATTGGGAACAAGTCTTACTTATGACAACAAAGCAAAGTAAGACTTGCTATGGGTCAAAGTGCACATTAGCATGACTTAATACGCCTAGAGGAACAAAAATGAATGAAAGAAGAGGAAGAAAAGCAGAAAAAAGAGAGGATATTCTTTTAATGAAGGAGAAAGAAGAAAAAGCAAAACAAGTTGTTGAGTGTAGAAAAAAAATTATTGACATTGAGAGTAAGATATCGTAGACAAAGAATGACCATGAGAAATCCTCTGAAGCATCTGATCATTTATTTACTGAAGCCAATGAAAGACTGAAACGACCAATAAAGGAAGGGGGATTTGCACAATGTTTGTGTTGCGCTTTGTACGCTAGAGGGTGTTAACCATAGCCTGTCGGCTATAACTTTTGCAGCGTTTCTTCGGGGGAGTCCATTCTTTGTGGACTCAATCCTTTGACTGCTCTTTGGTCTCGGGATCATAGTGATAAATCCATGTTTCATCACCAGTTATGAGCTGTAAACTGAGTATGATCGACTTGTGCAATTCTTTCAAGCATTTCATGTCATTATTTCACTCTTTTCTTCTTTTTTTGCTCTGACATCAACAAGTGGGTACTCATTTTCATATCATTTTGTTAGCTGAAGATGAACATTCAAAAAGGTGTTGACAGCTATCGATCCTATGTGAAGGGACTCCTCTGTCTCTTGGTAATTGACACTCGGGCATTCCTTTACCATGTTCTCCATATAGTAAATGTTGCCCAAATGATTGCATTAGAAGGACGTCCAGTGCAGGGATTGTCTTTCAGAGATGTTTGCTCACTTCCAAATTCTCGATAACAGTTTGTGATATTTGCTTAGGGAAAGTTTCTCTCAAAGTTTCATAGCACTCATTTGGATTTAGGCACTTCTTTGTAGTCTTAGAAAATCATGACTCTCCATGCCTCTCTTGAAATCTCCTTTATGAATTGCTCCTGCAGTCCAACAATGCTCACTTCAGCCACTGTTTAGTTCAGATGAATATTCTATATGACAATGATATTCAGTTCAAATTCATGTAAGTAATATCTGCACTTGTACTTTACTTAACATTTGAGGAGTTCGCCCGAGTAAGGGCATAACCGCAAAAATCTAGTTTTGACAAAAATGACAAATACCTCTATGTGAAAAACTGTGTTTTTTACCACCAATGTTTTTGTATTTTCTAAAAGTTGTTAAAAATAAAATGTGTTTTGTAAATATAAAAGCCATAAAGTAAACATTAGAGACAGTGCAAAAAATGGATTAAGCCCTTTTTTCATGCATAACGTCACTTGTGCCTTTTCTTTTTTTTTCTCTCCATAGATTTGCTTATTGGGACTGATTGTTATGGGTATAATCTTCTGCCAAAATATTTTTTTAAATTATTAACCAAATTTTTTTTAAACTGGAAAACTTTTATTAGTACTAAAATTACATGTTTTTATATTAATATTACATGCATTAACATTTTTCGTGTATATAATTATATTTACTTTAATATTCACCGTCACTGGTTTGGCCATCCTCTGAGTTATTTTCATCTGCACCATCTGCATTCCCAAGCACCCCGGACAGCCATTCTTTGTTATTTGGTGACAGATACTTAAGCAAAGACTTAACATCATTTATCTTTGCTTGTTTCACCACTGGCTTGCTTAGTTTCGATCACAATATTTTATTTATTAAATATATTAATTAAAAAATAAATAAAACTCCATTTAATTAAAAGAAAATATTTTATCACAACTCCTACTCTTATATAACAATATTTTATTGTTTTAACCGGAACTAAAACAATATGAGCACTACCATATTGAAACACAGTGCCATCTATTGACATCATTCATAATTTATTTCGATAAACAGCAAAAGACCATGTGTAAAATTTCGTTTATGACTTTATTCCATAGAAAGAGGCTCCCAAGCACAAAGAGACAATCGTCGAATGAATGGTGTAATGCGCATTACGCCCTTATTCGGGCGAACTCCTCATTTATGGTGCCTGTGTACCAATTGTTCAGCTACAAATTTCTGCAGTGTCTCTTGTAAGAGGAATAGAAATGATAGATAGGTCTTCTTCCTATATTCTCATTAGGTTCCTGAACAAAAAAAATTCTCTTTGTTCCTAGAAGATGGACTTCATTGCCATACTTCTAGAAGACCCTAGATTGGTAGACAAAAAATGTCATCTTGCAGAAGCAAACAATAAAAAAGACCACATTGGATCAAGTCAGGCGTTGAACTTGTTCTAACGATGACTGTATGTTAGTCCATATCTCACGAATGAAGTTAGCTCAAGTCCATAACGTGCAAGAACTTTTGTATACAATAATCAATAACATGCTAGCGAATATGGCGGTTTCAGCATGGAAATGCTTTTATAATTAAACGTTTCTCAACCATTTTTCATTGATAATCAATAACCATCCATGACTGAATTACTCCATCCACTTTGTTGCTATTGATTTTCAAAGAGATCAAATTTATTAATTAACAAACAAACAAACAAAATAAAAATTTCAGGAAGTATCATGAGGTGGTTTTAAAAATAGAAAAATACACTTAATATAAATTATAATTTCCCTATTTGTTAACTCTCACAATAAGCAATTTACTAAAAAAAAAAAAAAGATTAAAAATAAAAAATTGGTGTTATTATATCATTGTACGCGGGTAGCCCAGAAAGTAATGCACCACAATTTTTTCTCCGTCCCCAACAATGGTATGAATGCGAAACTTGAGATAAGCATTATTTGAAGTTTTCGGAGTGCACGCGCGTGCAAAGTTTCCTTTTCTTCCGACAGATAGCATACGTGCAGCAATGCAACAACATGGCATCTGTAAGTGATGTACATTACAAGCAGCGTGTCGTCATTGAATTTCTCACTGCAGAGCAAGAAACGGTTGGAAACGTTCACAAACGTTTATGTGCAGTTTATGGAGCATCAGCAGTCAACAGAAGTACGGTTAGTCGCTGGGCACAGAGGGTGAGGCCACCAGAAAGCGGTTTGGTGAGCTCCAAGATTTGCCGCGGTCAGGAAGGCCATCCTCAGCTGCCACACCTGATAAGATGCAGCGTGCTGATGCGATCATTCGTCAGGACCGACGCAGAACGACTCGACAGTTGCGCTGGAGCTGTCAATCAGCAAAGGAAGTGTGGGTGAAATCATCTGTGCTCTTGATTACACAAAAATGTGTTCACGATGGGTTCTGCTCTGTCTTACGGAGGAACACAGTGCTCTGAGAAAAAAACATTTCTTCTAAGTTGCTGCAACGTTTTGAAGCTGACGGGGAAGCCTTCTTGTACCGGATTGTGACAGCTGATGAAACCTGGGTGACCCATTTTGAGCCTGAAACAAAACAACAATCGATGGAATGGCGTCATCTGCACTTTCCACAGAAGAAAAAATTCAAAGCAACTGTTCCTGCTGGTAAGGTCATGATCAGTGTTTTGGGACTGTGATGGTTCATACTCATTGATGTGATGCTGAGAGGCAGCACCATTAATTCTGAGGCATATGTGAACACATTAACCAAACTCAAGAAGCACTTCCAGCGACTTGGACACCATAACAACCCAGCTGATAGTTTGCTTCAACATGATAATGCTCGCCCTCACTCTAGTTTGAGGATGTCGGAACATTACCCCGTCAGTGTTACCCCATCCACCCTACAGTGCTGACCTAGCGCCCTCAGACTTTCACTTGTTTGGGCCATTGAAGAATGCCATTCATGGAAGATATTTTGAGGATGACGAAGAGGTGATTTGCATAGTGAAGACATGGCTGCGTGAACAGAGCAAGGACTGGTACCGACAGGGCATACACACCCTTGTGTCTCGCTGGATGAAGGCCATAGAACGAGACGGAGATTACGTGGAAAAGTAGGAAGTGTAGAAGAAACATCCATCTTTCGTGTGTATAAGTTTCATTGTGTTCAATAAATAATTGTTGAAGAAAAAAATTGTGGTGCATTTCTTTCTGGGTTACCCTCGTATATTTAGTCTAATTCTGCAATGAAAAGAGCACACATATAAGCAGCACACCAATTACAATAACAATAAGAAAAATATCATTAGTGTTTGAAATACTGTATTTTAACAATATGAAAAACCTTTACATGCATGCTAATTTTTCACACATAAATATATTGCTTTCTATTATGTAATTAATTAAGGAAATAAATTGTTGCTTTTGTATAAATCCTGTCAACTGCGTATGCATGAAGATCTTTGTCGATGATTGTTTCATTGTTAAGCACATTATCTTTTTTGCAGAATGTGTGCATGTGCGTTCAAATGTACATATACAAACACACTTAAGTAGATTTTATTAGTTTAATATAAGGTTGTCTTGTTCCTTCTAATTAAAGATTAAAGATGCTTATTAGGTAAAATTCATTTCATGGATTACTGATTATGGATTGTTGTTTAGATTTTGATAAGGAAAGTACCTCCAAATGTAAGGAAAAAAATGGAAGAAGAGGACGATACCATAGAGAAGTTAGTTGATCCTCTTTCTTTATTTATATGTATAGGTTAAGTTGTATGCTTATATGATGCATGTGTTATGCGCAGATTGTGAAAATGCGCAACTTTTTGCTCATTTCATAATTGTACAGGGTGATTCAGTCAATTTCTGACCATTTCAGTACTATGATTTATTGACCCATTAATGTTTACAAACTTAGCATTTCAGTATGATATTTTAGGCAGTTCGGAGTTTTTATTCACGTGGAAATGTCTTGATGATATGCTCAATTTGGCCACCATGAACGTTTTGAACTGCTCGCAGCCGAATGGTGAAATTGTTCATAACTCTATCCAGGATTTCTGCATCCACAAGGGTGCAGCAGTCGACGATGCTTTGTTGCAGCTGGTCTAGGGTTCTTGGTGCTGTAGTGAACACACTGTCTTTAAGGAACCCCCAGAGATAAAAATCACATGGGTTTAGGTCAGGACTCGTAGGGGGCCAAAGAAAGTCACCCCCTGAATCGATCTGGAAACCTGTTTGAAATGACACGATTTCCGAATTTCTGATTGAGAAAGTCTAGCACTTCATTAGTGGTGTGAGGCCTAGCCCCATCCTGTTGAAACCATTGATGTCGAAGCGGTATACGCCTCCTTCGCAGCTCGGGGATGAAGAAGGTTTCCAACATGTTAAGGTAAGCCTGTGATGTTACGGTGCCCTCAAAAAAGAACGGACCAATGATGCCTCTTATGGAAATCGCGCACCAAGCCATAACCTTTCGTGGATGAAGAGGTGACTTATGAATCTCATGAGGGTGCTGGGAACCCCAAAAACAAACGTTGTGTTTATTAACGTCACCTGACAGATGGAAGAAGGCCTCATCTGACAACTACAGGTTGTCCACAATGTCCTGATTGGCTTCCATTTCTGCTCGAAACTCCATCGCAAATTGTTGTCGCTTCTGTCTTCCATTTAACTCCTGATAAACATGGATCTTATACGGGAACAGGTCTAAATCCTTCCTCAAAATTTGCCACGTCGTGGTATACGACAGCCCTTCTTCAATGGATAGGCAGCGAACAGATTTTTTGGTAGGGGAATCGACCAACCTTGTGTGAACATTTTCGACAACTTCGGTCGTTCGAACACTGGCTTCGCTCCCGCCTTTTTTCTTGCCTTTAATACATCCAGTGGCACGAAATTGCTTGACAAAATCCATGATTGCTTGCCTGCCTGGTGCGTCTCGACACTTATACTCCTTCCGGAACTTTCTTTGCACGGTTACAGGTGATTTTGTCTCAAAATACCATTCGACAACCTTGCATTTCTGCTCTGTTGATAAAGCTGGCGCCATTATTCAACAATACGATTTTCATGCAGCGCCGTTGCATCAATACAAACTCCAACTATTTAGAAATTCGATATGGCACTCATATTCTTTCAATTTTTTATCCCTAATGCACATCATTCGAGTGAAATGGTCAGAAATTGACTGAATCACCCTGTACAATACTCTTGCACAGGTCGTGAAAACTGTTTGTAGCTTATAAACAGTCACACTGCACAAGGAAAACTGAATGTTGATATTTCCACCATGTAAAGCATGCAAATCAAAAAATTAACATAAATTACCATACTCACATTCACTTTCATGCGGAAAAGCAAATAAAAGGCATGTTTCAGCACACAGAAGACAGAACAATTCCAGGATGGCAAGCTACACTGTTACGGAAATGGTCAACATGACCAACATAAACCATGTGATTGTGGGTGATTGGTTGGTCCGATTTGGATGATTTTTTTTTGTTTTGTTTGTTTTTTTATGCTGAACAAGTTTGCAATTCGGTTTTTTTCTTTATCCCTTACGGTTTTTGAGATAAATTTTGAATGTGTCCTAATTTGCATATTTGGGATGATGAAAAGTGCACCATGGGATAGGCCACCCACAACTTCCTATTCATTTGATTCATCAAAATTGACATATCTGCTTCGGTTCAAAAAATAAAAGGGGGGGCAGACTTATGGACCACCCTGTATGTGTTCATGTAAGATAAAATGTCCCCTGTTTTGCTGTTTTTGTTTATTTTAGGTATACCTGGTCTTTGTGTGGGATCTGTTCCCATGTAAACTGTAAGGTATCTTTGTAGGGTGTCATTTAATGTTTCAATAAGTTTGGTATTCATGTTGTGTTGTGGATGAATATCATGGTGAAGTTCATTGTTGAGTGTGTGTTCTTTAAGTTCATTAGCGATGTCAATGTTATAGTTTGAATCTGTGTGTTGAGTGTCGGTTTGTGTAGATGGCTCGTGTTCTTGTAGCTGTTGTGCAACTTCTTGCTTTATTTTCTGTAGCGTGGGTAAGGGTATTAAATTGTTCATAACAATTGTGCGACGCTGATCTGCAATGCATTGTTCAGTGACTGTGATGTGAGGATATGTCTCTTTGAAAATGTTATATAACCGTTGTCTGTAAACTGTAGTGTCAGTTTCCAATTTAGTAACTGTGTAGTATGCTCGCATGATAAAAAGGTTTACGTCATTGGTCCATTTCATGCGTTGGCGTGGCTTGCCTGCCTTAGTGGTCGAGGGTAAAGAAGCTCTTGAATCACTAGGGACAGGTCGTGGCATTGCAGTAGCCGAACAGGGGTTGGTGCTGCTTTCGTGGCCCTGGGAGATTGTGGCATATTTTTCGAACGTGAGCCTCTGCCTAACCCACGAGCGCGGACCTTGGTAACGCGGGTGACGTCCGAGCCGGTATCAGATAACGCACTAGCACTAATCATAGTGATCACCAATAAAAGGGTGGTCCTGTTAGCCATCTCCATCATCAGCAGGCCCTTGGTTGATGTAATCAGCTCATCAACCCTACTGGGTCATCTGGACCCTCAAGATTAATCTAAGGGTAGAGTAGAACAGACCTGTTAACCAGGGCCATCTCTCTAAGATGTTGCCCCCCTCGCATGACGTGGACGTAGGACCACACGAGGGTTATTATTATTATTATTATTATTATTAATTAAAAACACATTCCCCAGGAGTAAAATGAAAAATAGCGTGGAAAAACCACATCATCGTCAGAAGAAAAACAAGAAAGGCAAACAACCAACCGTACGCATTCACAAAACTCAAACTCACTATATTCTGTCTCAAGTTTAGTTGAGAGTAACATCACGAGTGAAGCGGTTGTAGTTCGTCTGCAAGAAGTTTGAATAAATTTCTGTAACAAAAGTTCAAAATTTCTGTATGCAATCATATTTAACATTTTTCTCCTCGACGTAATAAAAAATCGGCACATAGAAAAGTCATTTGACGAAATTTAAAAAAAAATTAACTGCGGAAGGATACGATGTTGATACTATGTCTGATAAGCAACATTTTTTCGATTATGTTGCTCTCAACTGAAGCTGAGACAAGGTATAGACAAGGAAGAACCAAATTGTCCTATCATTGAGTTGCAATGTAATGTTTCCGCAGGAGCCTCTTGAAATGGTTACAGAAGGAAACGCAGGAAATCGACTCGCATTGGACCGTATGGGAGATCGTTCCAAAGGGCAATTGCACTGTACGGAAAGCGCCTGGACTTAAGGGTGGGCATCTTGCTAAGAATCACAAAAAGGAACCTGCTGGCTTGACGAATGTTTGGTCGATAAGTGAACCACTCCTTGACAAATGCAGCAGGGTGGGTGTCATCACGGATAGTATCGGGTAATTCAGATGTAAGGGCGGCCTTACTGATAGCCATAAGGGTAGGTAAATAATACTTGATGCAGATATCAGTCACAGATTCTAATTTTTTCAATTTGAAGGCTGTCCTAATTACTCGATTATAGGTGACCTTAAGCCTTTTCAATATACGGTATAATATACATTACATTCATTTACTTTTCACCTCATTTTCCCATTTCCTTTTCTGTCGCTAAAAGCTAACTTGTAGGGGGGAGGGAGATGATTTCAATCGAACTTCGATCTGAAAAATTTCAAATGTAACTAGCATGTAATATTTAATATATTGGTATATTACAGTACATTATATAGTTTATATAACATATAATACATTAATTCCCTCAATTTTTCATCTCGAAAAGCTAAAGCAAAAGTGAATTCTCGAAAACAAGATGGCAATGCCATTTGCGAAAAAGTCACTGCGATCACGTTTCATTTATTGTAACTTATCGCTATTTATTGATAATAATTGAACAATATAAAGGCATCACGTAAATAAATTGGTAAAATTAAAGGTGAAAAGTGAAATATAAGGGTCATACAAATGAAAACGAAAATTATTTATTTTCTACAAAGTGTGTACAAGGAATTTAAAAATACTCTCCAAATGCGTTAAGGCATTTATCCCACTGTGTAACAAGGCGTATAATTCCTTTATGGAAGAAGTCTTTCGGCTACGTGTGGAATCATTCCAAAACCTCTTCCTTCACTTCATCATCCGACTGAAACCTGCAGCCTTTCAGATGTTTCTTGAGATCCCCAAACACATGAAAGTCACATGGGGAAAAGTCAGGGCTGTAAGGTGGATGCTGTGTTGCTTCCCAGTTGAACTGTTTGATGAGGTCTACCGTTGCTTTCGAGGTGTGAGGACGCGCGTTGTCGTGGAGAAGAAGCACTCCTTCTGTAAGAAGTCCAGGACGCTTGCATTTGATGGCCGCGCGCAGTGCCTTCAATATTTCCCCATATCGTGCTGCATTAACTATGGTTCCTTTTTCAAGAAAGTCCAGTAAAATCGGTCCTTTGCAATCAAAAAACAAGGTCAACGTCACCTTCCTCGTGCTGTTTGCGATTACTGCTCTCTGTTCCTATTTCGTTGACTCCATTTTGTTGTTTGGACGAAGCGATCACTCGCAGAACTTCGAAGCGCGAGCTATCGTTCTTTCTCACGTGATGCAACACTTGCAACCTATTGTTCAATTTGCACGTAGGGTTTCGCAATAATAAAGCTTTTCAACAGCCACTGCATTCTATCTTCTGAAATTGTCAAAGAACGTTTTATAAAGTTCAAATGAAAATTTATTACTGTACTTAATGCATGAATACATAACATATACTGTAATAATTTCGAAAAATGAAGATACAGTACAATAAAAGTACACCCTTGGTCAAATATTTTTATGGTAATTCAAAAACTATTTCTTACTATTATTTGTCATTATGTTGCCGACAACAATAACAAAAACAGTGCAATAGATGCTTTCATACCTGTCTGATGTCTGCAGCAAATTCCTCCTTGGGGTTGGAACAACGGAAGGGTCTCAATACTTCTTGCAGCATGAGAAGATGACGATGACAGCATCTGGCAGCATCATTACCAATCTTCCTGAAGAAATGTTTGATTTGTGAAAGGGTAATGAAATGTCTAGTTGACATAAGAAGCATGTACGTATGTTAAGTTGGCCACCAGATCTAAATTCTGTCGAGCATCTTTGGAGCTTACTAAAGTGCAAGATAAGGAATATTAATGTAACATCAAAAAATAATCTTAAAAATTTTTGCAGGAAGAGTGGAACAAGATTTCCTCTGAAGTGTAGCCTGTGATTTTTATGGGATGCCTCATACTTTTGGCCAATCATGTATATGTAAATACTGTAACTGTATTGTTTTTGTCTTCTTCAAAATTAAATAACGTTTTATTATTTTTTAATAAATCACCATCTATACAAAAAGGCCCAACATTGAGATTGAGAGACTTTTTAAAGAATCAGGCGATAATGAATCAGATAAATAATAATAATTATTAACTGGAGATGCGTCTCCAAGCGTAGGTAATGATTTTTCAGTTGTAAAATGGAAGGAAAAATTCTGCGACCCGGATTCGAACCAGGAACCTCGACTATCAGATGAATCAGATTTTGAGGTTTTTAATTGTAAATATCCAGGTTATGCATTTTAAAATCGTAAAAAACAGAGATATTTCTGTGTATTTTTGCATATATTATTTCTCATTGGTTAGTGAAGAGTCAAAAAATGGGGATTATATTATATAAAAGAGTAAAATTTATACTGTTTTTTTGGGCTTTGAAAGTGGGATCGCATTATAATGGAATACTTACGGTAATAAAACACACAGTTTAGAATTTTTCAAAACAACCCTTAAAAAGGGGTGCAGTGGCATGTTCAAATTTGTATGGTAAAATCTGAATCCCTGTGTTTATCGACTTGAGACTTGATATCAGTTTTCTTCAAAACAAATAATAAAACACACATTTTTGGATTTTTCAAAACTACCCCTATAAACGGGGGCAATAGGGTGTTGAAGTTTGTATGGGAAAATCTGAATCCCTGTGTTTATGAACATGAGACTTGGTATATTCTTCAAAACAAATAATAAAACTCAGTTTTACGATTCCTCAGAACACCCCCTAAGAAGGTTGAAGTTTGCATGGGAAAATTGACTTGAAATTTGGTGTACAGGGTGTTTCATAATTGGTGTCCCGTCTTTTGGTCCAAATAACAACTCAAGGGGAACAGATTGGGGGAAAATGAATATTGATTACACGAGTCAACATGCATTTTGTGACTAAGACTACACTTAGTGTTCTTAGTAGTAATTTGTATGTAGAATTCGAATCTGCTTTTAGATTTTTTCTATCATGTCACGTTTCCAAGTTATGCACTTCGAGACTTCTATGTTAAAGTAATGGGAGTGAAGAGAAGCATCTGCATTGTTAAAGTATCCATATTTTGGGGCTGCAAGGAAATTTATCAGGCCCCAAACACTGAATGATTTAAAAATGTTTCATTGTAAAACAAGAAAGCTGTGCGTGCTAGAGAAATTTAAAAATTATATTCGTAATCAGCAGAAAAAATACTATCAAAAATCACCCACTTTCATTTTGTCACAAGAAAAGTCTTAAATTTTGTTGGCCAGTGTTATTTGATTTTAATGTCCCTAATTCAGAATAAAAACATTTCGCATCCCTGGGGGTGAAAGGGTAAATTTTGAAAATTTTAATTTTGTAGGGGTAGGGGTTAGACCCCATGTGTGATTTAGAAAGTTGTAGAGCATCATGTAAAATGTGGGTTTAGCAAAAAAAAAAAACGGTGAAAAATCGCATGCCCTGCCCCCTTTATCGAGTGGGTAAAGTGAAAGGTATGGCTAGCCAGTGTGGACAAAAATCATACTTATTAGAGAACTGTAGGGCCTACATTTGGAAAATTAATGAGAATGAATGAAAAAAATTAGGGCCCATTAGCTTTTCAGGGTAACGACTCATTCATTCTCAAATGTACTGTCTTCTAATAAGTAATAAAGTTCTAATAAGTTTCTAATGAGTTTTTCTGTTTTTGTCTACATTAGCTAGCCATACTTTTCACTTTACCCACTCGATAAAGGGCAGGGGATGAGATTTTTTCACCGGGTTTTTTGCTAAACCCACATTTTACATGATGCTCTACAACTTTCTAAATAACACATGGGGTCTAACCCCTACCCCTGCAAAATTTAAATTTTCAAAATTTACCCCTTTACCTCCAGGGACGCGAAATGTTTTTATTCTGAATTAGAGGACATTAAAACCAAATAATCAATATTCATTTTCCCCCAATCTGTTCCCCTTGAGTCGTTATTTGGACCTAAAGACAGGACACACATTATGAAACTCCCTGTATAGACTCTTCAAATCACATTCAGTAAAGACCAACTTTACTATCTCTGTTTAAAATCTATCAAAGTTTATATCTGAAATCCATGTGAACGATGTCACGGGCAAAAGCTATTATAGTCATGTGTTTTTAGAATACAGTTCTTTGATGGCTTCCCTTCTTGATTTTTTTTTTTTTTCTGTCCAATGAAGCAATGTAAAAGCAGTTTATCCTATATGTGTGACAATTTGCTGTAGGAAAATAGTCTAAAAGTCCTTTCTCCTTCACATTGAGATGAACATAGTATGACTTACTTCATTAAAAAGTGCGTTTTCTGAATTTAGCCAATAAATAGTCCCTTTATAGCTCCAAATTTTACTGGGACATTCAAACGGTGCTGTTCCCCATTTTCCTGCAATTGTAACCATGTCTGTCTTGCTCAGTGTTTGTCTTGCAATTTTTTAGCTAATATATCTTTGATGGTGTTGCAATTTACGAGGCGTGTCCAGAAAGTAAGTACCGTTTTGCAATAAAAATGAAACTACTATATATATTTTCAAAATATTTTCTTTATCAGTTTACTTAAGCATTTGTCATAGTGCTCAATGTACTTCTGCCTGATCACTTCATAGAAGCTGCCGCCGGTGAAGAAAGTCACACAGTTTTCACTTGTTCATTGTCGCTGAAATGCAGGCTGCCGATGATATTCCTTAGATCCTGGAACAGGTGGTAGCCACTGGATGCGAGTCCGGACTGTAAGGCGGGTGGTCAAGTTCCCAAACAAGAGATCTGATTAGTTGGGAACAACTTGACTACCCACTTTACAGTTCAGACATCGTGTCAAATGGCTACCACCTGTTCCAAGATCTAAAGGATGTCATCAGCAATCTGCATTTCAGCGATGATGAACAAGTGAAAACTGCATGACTTTCTTCACCGGCAGAAGCTTCTATGAAGTGATCATGCAGAAGTACATTGAGTGCTATAACAAGTGCTTAAATAAACTTGGAAACTATGTGGAAAAATAGTTAAAGGTACATAGAATCTTGTAAAGAAAATATTTTGAAAATAAATATATTCTTTTATTTTTATTGCAAAACGATACTTACTTTACAGACAAGTCTTGTGCAAACGATGTATGAAGGGGAACAGTTATCAGAATTTGCATTTCATAAATCAATTTCAAATATTCATAATGAAGCAAATTGTTTCTTTGGACACTTTATTTATTGCCTCCTATTTCAATATATTGCCGCATTTTTTATGCAGTAGTCCATACACAAAGTTTTGTATATTTAGTTTCCATACATCCACGTCATAGAATTCTTTCAGCTGATTGTGAAATCTTCTTCGGAAGTTGTTTTTATTCATACTCAGTCTGTAAACACTGACCTATACCAGACATCTTTAATGGGCTGAATAGATGGTAGTTGAGTGGTGCTAGGTCTAAGCTGTAAGAGTGGAAGATTCAGGATTTCCCATTACCAGCCTGAATCCAAACAAAAAAGCATAATGTGGAAATACACATCATCACCGAGGAGAAAATTCAAAGTTGCAAAAAGTGCAGGTAAGTTAATGGCAATGGTGTTTTGGGATAGCCATGGCATTATTCTATATGATTACCTGTACTTTCCCAAATGCAAGACAATCCATGCAGAAGCCTACGGGGTAAGATGCGGACTGGTGCATAAAAAATGCGGCGTTACTGTTGAAAAATGAGATGATGCAATTTGCATCATCAGGTAAATAGATCAAAATGCAATTTGGTTTGCTCTGAATGTGTGAAAGTAATTTATGAAATGCATGTTCCAGTTACTTTCCAGTTTCCCTCGTATTTATATCAAATAAAAATATATTTAACTTTTATTTACTTTTGTTTTTTTTATTATTAAAATATTTTTTTTTATTTATATAGGACAATAAGTTCTTTTTTGGGCTTCTCAAGAGTGTTTCAGAAACTTGTTGAAGCCAAAAAGGTAAATATGCGTTTTCAAATATTTCTTTGCTAAAGTTTCATACCATTAATTTAAATCATAATTTCAAGAAATTTTCCTGGTCATTGTAAAAAATTAATTATAATAAATACTCTTCATCATATATCAGTAATAATTTGAAATATCTGTTATCATACCCAATTTTACCAGTCTAATATACACCGATGAGTCATTCATTACATTATGACCACCTGCTTTATATGATGTTGGATCACCTTTCACCTGCAAAACCACAGACATGCAGTGAGGCATTGACTCGACAAGGTGCTGGTAGGTAGTCTGAGGTATCTAGTACAGGTGCTCACCAGTTGATTATCCTGTTCCCAAACATTGAAAGGTGGTCGTGCAGCAGCACAAACCAGTTTTTCCAGCTCTACCACAAATGCTCTATTGGGTTGACATCTGTAATTCAGAGGCCAACAAATGATTTCAAAGTCCGTAAATGATCTTCAGACCACTCCATGACAATTACAACCCTATCATGCATTGTCCTGTTGGTACAGTCCATAACAGTTCGGAAACATTGTGGTCTTGAAGTGGTGAACCTAATCTGTAAATATGTTAACATATTGGAGAGCCGTCAGAGATTGTTGATAGGGATGATGGATCCTAATATGACCCAAGAAAACATTGCCCACACCATAATACAATACTCCCACCACTAGCTTGTTTCTATTCAACGGTGCATTCAGGTGCCATAGTTTTTCTTGGAAGTCAATGTATCTGCACTTGATTGCCCACGTGATGGACCAGAAAATGTGACCAGTCCTCTGTAGTTAAATTGCTGTTCTGCCTGTCCCAATGCAGGTACAGTTCGATGGTGTGCCATAAGCACAGGTGCAGTGAATCGTCTGGGGTGATGGCTACAAAGGCCCATATGCAAAAGGCTATGTTCTGAGCTGTGTACTGTTTTAGCTGCTGGTGATTTGGGCTACTGTAGCCCTTTGTTCACGGCGAACAATGCTTATTAGTCTTCGCTCCCCTCTCCTCTGGAATCAATATGCCATGGATGGTGACTTGTCGTTTCTCCATACAGCACTTTCAGTGAGTACTCACAACAACTGTATATGAACAGCCCACAAACTCCCCGTTTCTGAGATCAGCGTTCTGAGACACCGGGCATCACTATTTGTCATTTGTTGAAGTGCGATAAATCTGCTGCTATCTCATACTGCTAAACTGCTACCGAACAGTCTACATTAGGAAAGGAAACTCAGTTCACTGGCATAAATACAGGGTGTCCCATAAGTCGTGGTCGTAAATTTAATGGTATGCATATTCAGTAGCAATGAACAAAAAACTCCCTATGAACATAGGTTGAACAACGCCGAGAAAGAATGACTTTATTGACAAATGGAGCAACAACCTGTACAGGTATTCCTTTGGTAGTGTTTCATGTACCTTGAACTTATAGCAAATGCTCAAAATGTCCACCATGAACACGGCAGCATGCTTCAGCTCTTCTTCTCAAAGAGGCACACAAACATTCGCAAATTTGTCTCGCATGTTCTCTAAGTCGTTCAGCAGCCCCAACGGTTTGCGGAGGTCCTTCATGGGGGGGGGGGTCTTAAATGTACCAGTGTCACGTTAACGCTGATGAAGACGGATGAACATGCGATGATCAGGGTGTCATCGGTTTGGATACGTGTCTCTATAAAGATGCACCGTGTCTGCTGCATTCCCATTTGCCTGATTGTACGTGAAATGCATATCCGCCAACTCAGCATTGCTGTAATCTGCTGCAGCCATCTAGTCTCACTCAAACACAGTCAAGGCAATGAATCAGCCAGGTCTACTTCCTTCCATTTACATGAACAGGGCATTCCATTTACATGGCAAGGGGAAGAGGTTTAGTTTCTTTACGTATCATCATCATCATCACTTCTCGGAAACAGTGCATTGTTCGACCTATGTTCATAGGGAGTTTTTTTGTTCCTTGCTATTGAATATGCATACCATTAAATTTACGACCGCAACTTATGGGACACCCTATATATACAGCAGTATGAGCTGTGGTTGTGCTGCACATTTGTCTTGGGGTGAGCTCATTACTCTAAGTTGGAGGTGGTCGTAATTTAATGGCTCATTGGTGTATATTTGAATGGGGGAAAAAAAAAGAAAAAAAAAAGTATTTTCAATACCCTTAAAGATTTTGTTCTTCATGGTCAATATGAAGTAAGTGTTTCTTTAAAATAAACTTCTATGCTTTTTTGAATTTTATTGAGTTGGAATGATATACCACATATTTTTACCAGTAATTACTGATACTGAATACTGATTTCATGTAGATATCCAATATAAGAGATGCACACATATGACAGCACCATATTTGTATTATTCCTTAAGAACATATTCAAATTTAGCATCAATAGATTTTTTTAAGAGCTTTTTGTGTATTGCTTTTTGTGATTCTTCTTTAATTTATGGAAACCGATGCTGTAAGATGGTCGGAGGAGGCTGTGGCCTGGTGGGCTTCCACTGAACACACAACTTCAGGGAAGTTAAACAACATCAGGCACGGCTAGCCACTGGATGGGCGACCATCAGTGAGATACGATCTTCACCCCCCCCCTCCCCGGCTACTGCAACCATCTTACAGCAGTCGTTAATTCAGGTCCATCCAGGGACCCAACTTGTCGGCCTCTGGGTATTAGATTACGATCAATAAAAAAATTTTACCTTTACAATTACTGCTTGTTTTTCAATTGCATACATGTAATTGTATTTATCCTTTTTATAGCCAATTGTAGGACATAATTTGCTAAACGATTTACTCGCAATATATCATCATTTTTATCAGCCACTTCCTGGTGAGTATTTTCCTCTCCCTGATTAAATAATTAATTTTCTTAAAATAATTACAAGCAAATTATCGACAATAAAATTGACATAAGTTGCTTTGAGCTTACTGAACTGAGGCTTTTTACATTAGTTTATATACAAGGTGTGATCAAAAAGTTCCGGGTTCATTATTTTTTCTCCATGTTACATTTAAATTTCAAATTAATGCCACTTATCAATTTCTTTTTTGAACATTTTTCTGTATTCTCGTTAAGTTTCATGTTGATAGACGGAAACATCACGCAATTTTTGTTACTCTGCTTGTGAAGTTATGCAAATTCATTGCTCTTTAAAGTTAGCCATTTGTTTTTTGTATGAAAATCACAGATGTGAAAATTCTGTCAACACAAATGTATGCATCTGCATAGTGCTGCCATCTATCAACACAAAACTTAATGAGAATGTAGAAAAATATTCAGATAAAACATTAATGTGCTGGATTAATTTGAAATATAAGGGGGGGAAATTCTGTCCTGAAACTTTTTGATCACACATTATAAGTGTATATAAATTTTATCGTAGCCTCCAAAGATGCTATATTCTTGACCAACCAAAGTTGCAAGGCTTTGCCCAGTATCTCTAGTTTCTTCACATGTCTTTTTCAGTTTCTCGGGGTATTTCCTACAGTTGAACATGGATGCGACAGTTTAATTCATGGACAAAATTATAAACTCAAATACATTTTGCACAAAACTTCAATGAAAAAAAAAAAATTACTTTGTAAACTTGATAGGCAAATGTATTCAGCTATCAAATTGTCACTAAAATTTGTCATATTTTTATATTCTTTAAGTTTTAAAAAATTTGTAAAAAATAAAAATAAGATGTAAATTCAGCTTGGCCAAAATTATAAATTCATCTTTTCTTTCCTATTTTTCATCAATAACTTAAACATCTGAGGTTTGGCATGAGAAAAATCCTCTTAGATCATTCTTTACTTACTTATAAATTCAGTCTACAGACCAAATTATTTCCACATATTTAGTATTTCGTGAGGCTTCCATTATTTCTAATAACTACAAACATTCTGTTTGGCATTAAATCATTAAGAAGGATATGACGGTATTAGACTGCAATGTTTCCCATCCATCCATAATTGCGATGATAGATGGAAGTTGAACAGTTTGAAACTCTGTGATCTTTGTAAACCTAGTGTGCAAGCTGTCCCCAAAACATTTTTAATTGGATTAAGGTCTAGGGAACGTGCTGGCCAGGCTAAAACGTTAATATGATTTTTCGTCATGTTTGAAGTGTGGCAGGGAGCATTATCTTGTTGGTAAGTCCAATCTATTCCACCATGAATCTCAATATTAGCTCCAAGTTGTTGTTCTGGAAGCTCTTTATACCCCAAAGTATTCATCTGATCATCAATTGCTATCATATCACTTTTACCCATAGAGGAAAAAAAGCCCCCAAACAATAACTGAACCGCTGTTCTTCGACGACTTGTTTGAACCTTCTTTTGTTTTCGTAAATCATGCCAGTAAGCATTCCATCCATTAGCGTGTCTCGGTGTAATCTCTTCGATCGAAAAAATCGAACTTGTTTTATGAACTTTTTTCGGGGGGGGGGGGGGGGCCCTCTCATCTTCACATACTCATCTTCTCATCTGAACTTGTAAGATATGAGTATAGACATCCCTGTAGTACACGAGAAATAATTTGTTGAGAACAGTCCAGGGTAAGACCATCAACAATTCAGGCAGCAGCAGATTTCTCTCAGTTGCAAGGTGACAAACACGAGATTCAGCTTTGGAGTTGAGGATTTTCTTCTTATCTGATCACTCTTGCTAGTACACTTCTGACATCATACTAAGATCTGTTTATCTGAGCTGCAATTTGTCTCTGGGACATCCAAGAATCAAGCAGCATCCAAATTTTATATATTTCTTCTTCCTTCAGTTTAGTTCCTCATGGCATTGTAAAAACACAAAACAAGCAGCTATCTAGTTTCAAATAATCTGTTATTCATAATTTTATTCTAAAACACTTCAATTCATTTATATAAAGTGGACAGAACCATCGGAGGTGCTTGTTGGATTTCTGTTGCAACAGTGGACTTTCCATCACAAACACCTTCTTCCAGCACAGGGATATTCATAAGTATACCTGGTACAGGGATGCAATGGACCAGAAGTCACTGATTGATTTTGTAATCGTTTCAGCCGACTTATACCGATCAGTGTTGGATACTCGTGTGAGAAGAGGGGCAGAACTATCAACTGATCACCACCTTGTTGTCTGCACTTTGCGGTTCTCTGAACCCATGCCAACCATGCGAAATACTAGGTTCAGACAAATTTGGCGCATCAAATGGGAGGCATTGGAGGATAGAGCTATGAGGAAGACCTTTGCAGATAACATATCTTCAAGTTTCAAATAATTACCCAGTGATCATGGTACTGTTGAAGAGGAGTGGCAGTTGTTTAAAACTGCTATGATTACTTCGGCTGCACTGTGCTGTGGTCGTAAGCGGCTGAGTGTGGCGCAGGCCGGTGAGAAAAGGACTGCATGGTGGAACGGTGAAGTCCAAGAAGCTGTCAAGGCAAAGAAGGAAGCCTATTTGCTATGGCTTGCAAATAAGTCAACTTCGAGTCGAGCGCGGTACACAGAGGTGCGAAAAGCAGCAGCAAAGACAGTATCAACAGCTAAAGCCAAGGTCTGGAGAAGTTCGGGGAGAAATTGGAGGCAGACTATGGTTCGGCAAACAAGGTATTCTGGCAGACCATGCACCGCCTCCGTGGAAAGAAGTCTCTTTCATCACAAACTATTAAGAGTTCAGATGGGAGGCTTCTGAAAACGGAGGAGAGCGTGTTGCATAGGTGGAAGGAATACTTTGCATCTCTTCTTAATCCGGTGACAGCAACAACTGAGGCACATGAGGGGCATCTTGGAGCGGAGAATAGTCACGGTAGTATCACTGAAGCAGAAGTCAGATGGGCAATTAAGTCCCTGAAGACTGGCAAAGCTGCAGGTGATGATGAAATCCGGTCCGAGATGTTAAAGGCCTTAAATCAGGATGGTATCCTGTGGCTGACTCGAGTGTGTCAGGTTGCTTGGATATCTGGACAGGCCCCTAAGCAATGGCAGACAGGAATTGTGATCCCTATCTTCAAAAAGGGAAATCAGAGAAATTGCAACAACTATCGAGGCATGTCTTTGCTCAGCATTCCTGGGAAAGTGTACTGGAGAAGAGAAGTCGGGAAATAGTCGACTCCAAACTGTCGGGGGAGCAGTGTGGTTTCCGATCTGGCCGAAGCATGACGGATGACATCTTTGCTCTAAGGCAAATCTTTGAGAAATCCCGGGAGTAAGCAAAAGAGGTCTACGCTTGCTTTGGTAGACCTCGAAAAAGCATATGACAGAGTTCCTCGGGAGAAGCTCTGGCAAGTGATGCAAGAGTATGGAGTTGATGGGCAATTACTGGCTGCTATCATGTCTCTGCAGGAAAGCTCTGAGATGTGTGTCCTGTTAAATGGCATTAACTCAAGACCGTTCACCGTGGGTGTTGGACTCCGCCAAAGATGCCTACTGTCGCCCCTCTTGTTCATTATCTTTATGGACTGGATAGATAGGGGTAGCTGAGGCGATGAGAGTGTTTGTGTGGGTGACTGCCTGGTGGAGAGGTTGCTCTTTGCTGATGACCTTCTCCTCCTTGGGTCTTCTCGCACGAACCTTCAGCATGCACTAGACCGGTTTGCAGCCAAATGTGAAGAAGCTGGGATGAAGATCAGTGTGGCTAAACTGAGGTTCTGGTCCTTTCAAGACAGCCTGCTTAGTGCGCTCCATGTTAGGGGAGCCTCATTGAGACAGGTGGAGAAATTCAAGTATCTCGGGATTGCATTCACGAGTGATGGACGGCAGGAGAAAGAATTGAATGCTCGGATCGGTACAGACGCAAACTGCAGCGATCCGTGGTAACAAAACGCGAGTTGGGTAACAAAGCCAAGCTCTCCGTCTTCAAATCTAGCTTTGTCCCCATTCTCACTTATGGTCACGAGGCTTGGGTAATGACCGAAAGAGTGCGATCGCGGGTACAAGCGGCTGAAATGAGATTTCTGAGAGGTGTGGCAGGTGTTACCCTACTAGATAGAGTGCATAGCAGCACAATGAGGGAGTCTTTAGGTGTTGAGTCGCTACTTCTCTGCATTGAGAGATCTCAGTTGCGCTTGTATGGCCACGTGATACGGATGCCGCAAACTGGTCTTCCTAGGCAGTTGTTATTTTCCAAGCCAGTGGGTAAGAGACCAAGGGGTCGGCCTAGAACCAGGTGGCTAGACTACATGGAGAATCTGGGTTCGAGTCGCTTGGGTATTACCAGGGAGGACATGCACCTGATGGCGGAAGATCACGATCGCTGGAAATCCTCCATAGGGCTGCTGCCCCCGCGACCCTAACGGATAAGCGGGTTTTGAAAAGTAAGTAAGTAAGGAAAGAACCATTTTATACAGGATGAGTTCACAATTCTAGCCAAGCTGAATGCACATCATTTTTGTTTTTCTCCAATTTTTGAAAAGTTTATGAATACAAAAACATGACATAAGTTTTAATGGTCATTTTATGGTTGAATACTTTTGCCTCTCAAGTTTGCAAAGTAATTATTTCTTTTTCACTTAAGTAGAAAACTGTATGCGAGTTTATAATTATGGCCATGAGCATATCTTAAAATTTCCAGATAGGAAAGCTACTAATGTGACAGACAACAATAGCACTTTGGTCAAAATTGTGGCCTTTGCCACATTACGTTCACAACAATATGAAATGAATTAAAGTCCCACACGTTATTAGGTGCTATCCCATGACTTTTGGCATGTGAGTGTATGTTCTAATGGCGGTGCTTGGTCCATTATTATAAGGATGTGTATATATAGGGTGATTCATAAATCCCAGGGTTTTGGAAGTTGATAGAACAGAAATAACGATAGACAGCTGAAATAGAGAACCTCTCCAAGTTTGTAAGGACAAAGGTTTTGTTTTGTTGTGGTAAAAGAGTATTTTTCTTTTCTCCTTACATTATCACTATCCACATAAAGTTTCTTTTTGATTTAGTTATGACTCTCCAAGTTTGCTTCCTTAGGGTGTTTACAAGAAGTCCAACCGATCGCGACCGGTCGAAGACGAATCATGTGATCAAACATCAATTTATTCGTGCCTGGTCTATTTGATATTCAATTTTTTTAAAAAACCCTGTCGTATGTCTAAAAATTCTTACCGCCTATGATAAATCAAATGATCTAATATCAATTTCTCCGTGAAATTCAAATTTTTATTTTAAAAAAACCCACTTCTTTCTGATAGAATAAAAAATCAGCAATGCCAGACACGATTAATCAATAAGGTATCACATGATTCGTCTTCGCCCGGTCGCGATTGGTCGGACTTCTTGCAAACACCCTTAATTGTGACCGTGGTGTGCTTTTGGATTTAACTGCTGAAGAGGAGTCATAATTAAAACACGGTTTTCACGGGTGAAGACAAATCTTTCTGCATGTTGGAATTTGTGCATGGTACAGCAAAGATTTTTTACAAAATATCAAACAGAAGCACCTACAGACAAAACAATTCTTGTGTACTCCTAAGTTTCAGGAGACAGGCTACCTGTTTGCCGGACAAAGGAGAATTTTGAGCATGTGCGAGAAAACATTTGCCAGGAGTCCCTAAAGTCAACATGTTATACAACTCAAGAATTGCGTGTTTCACAGTTAACTTTTGTTGCATTTTATGTAAATAACTTCAAGTGAAATCCTACCTTACTGGTGATTTGTTTCGTGCTGATTGGAAGTGGTGTTCCTGATGGATTTTCACTTGGGCAAAGGAAGTTTTCATGTGCAATTACCTATGATTTAGGTCCTCTCTTTAATAACAAATGCTAAGTGTTCTGCAAGGTTTCTACCCGTTACGTTATAAGACCAGATACTCAAAAACAGCAAAGGAACTTCATGGATAGGCACTTAGAAACATTTGTACTGGAAAAGCTACTGTAGAAATAAATCATATTCTTTGTTGGAGGTCATAACTAGAAATAACCTCGATGTTTCAAGCTCTTTGTGAATAAAAAGTTTGGAACCTTGTGAACAATCATGTATTGTCAGGTTCTTCATGGGCAGATGGATTATTAGATATTGGAATGTGCTCCCTTTTGTAAGGGAAGGGACCCAGTTGCTAATCTGGTTTTGCGATTTGGTTCTGGCATCCCATTGGTATTTTATCTGTATATGATGATTTTTATCTAACAATAACTTGTACTATGATGATTCACGCTGAATGAAGGTTGCAGAGCAGCAAAAATGTACATTTGTGCATAAAAAATATTTTTGTGGAAAAGTGGTGCTCTCTGTTTGAAGACTTTACCCTTTTCAAGTTTCACACGTTGCTTACCAAAAAAGACTTCTTCAGTTTGAATCTACAGGAAGATTTTTTTTTTATTTTAATATACAAGTTTGTATGGGAAAAAAGCCATTGCATCCAATTTAAGTTGTCAGTTCAAGATGGGAAAATCACAGTTTTTTGGTGCCACAGGTGATTGTCTTATTGAATTGTGGGAACCTCTTTGTTACTATTTTCTTAGATTTCCTCTGAAAAAGAAAAACATTGTCATTGGCAACAAAAGTTCAGGATACAAAACCTAATGAAAGAGCCATTCTTAAAAGGAAGTGTGCTGTTCATTTCACTATCTGCCTCCATTTTTGAGAAACATTCTAGGGTCTGCAAAAACTGAGTGACCTCTGTACCTTCTCTGTATGCACATCTTTAGCCACCGATCTCACTACTGCATGGCCAAGTAAAGTATATTAGCAAATCTTTATAGAAGTTCCTGAGTAACAGAGAAATTTATTTTTCTAAATCAATACCAGAGCAGAATGGGAAGCCCGAACGAGTGAACAGGACAGTTCTCAAAGCTGCATTCACAGTGTTACATATGAAAAAACTGCCACTGTACTAGTGGCTAGTGGTGATAAATAATGCAGTCTGTGTGTACAGTAAAATTCCTTCTAGAGCAAAAAACAGATAAAACTCCTTATTACCTATGGATAGGAACAACACCTAGTGAAAAGCATTTGTGAATTATTAGCTCTACTGCATTCGTTCATATCCTAAAAGAGTTCAGACGAAAAATGAATGTGAAGTTGAAAAAATGATCTGTGTTGATTGTCAAGATTAATGTCAAAAAATTCAAGAACTGCCACTATTTCAAGAGATTCGCCACTGATTCGCTGTCCCGACTCGCACCCCACTTTCCAGTGGAAATTCTTTCTTAAAATTATTGTGCCCTACCTTGTATCATCAACCATTGACTGGTTTAATGATAAACTTTATTCACAAACTATTGTTCATGTAATAAATCGATGCTTTAGCGTCTTACACTGTACAGCCTGCTAGGCTTAATGAACTTCTTGAATGTTTGCTCTTTTCCTTAGCCCGTCTGTGATTAAAATAAATGTTTCCAGATTTTGTCACTAGACAGCCGCAGGGAATCCGGACCTATTAGAAGATGTCTTACAAGGAGAACCTGAGTAATCTGACTCACCAATTTTGATAAAAAAAAAAATTACACGTGTAGCTTTCACCAAATTAAACACACATGCAAAGCTATTCGGTGCACTTCTCAAAATTTTCCGAGAAAAGAATTCATAAAGTTTGTTATTAATGACTACACTTTATAAATATCCTAATTGTAGCATAGATTTTTATCGTGTTCAGATGGTCTAGTGGTAGATCGCATGCTTTCTGTTTTGCAGGTATGGGTTCAAATCCCGCCTTTGATAATTTTTTTTTTCTCTTCGTAAATTTTTTTTTAACATGTATGGGAATGTGTAATTCATTTACTAAATATATTTCCGATTTTCCAATTTGCTATCATTATTTTTTTTTTATAAAATGCATATAAGAATTATTATAATTAAACATAATCTAAAATTTCAAAATAATCTGTAAGAAAACAAAAAACCAAATAAACTGGGAAATTTATAAAGGCACTGATATTTTAAAACCAACGAAAAAAGATTATGTGGATGATTATAATGATAAAGGAAAAGAAAACACTCTTGATATGTTGTGGCTAAAGAGTGTTCTCCTTTCTTTTATCATAATCTTAAATTTCGATTTGCTAAGGTTATTTTTTACATAAAATGAAAGGTTATTACAAATTTTATTTATTTCCTTTAAAAAAAAACAAACAAACAAAAAAAAACCACAAAATAAGTTCTAATTCACGTGTAGGTAAAGACAGGAAGTAAATTCCGTAGGTAAATTCCATTCATAACAAACTTTTGTTCCTAGAAATAGGAAATTGAAATTTGTTGGCTAATGTGCTCGTTAAAAATGTTAATGAAGGATGATTGATAAACTATAGATACCAATATGATGCATTATATTTAATAGTAAGTACATGGTGCAATAATTAATTAATCTTTGTATGAGTTAAATATCATCCCAAAAGTTACAAAATTTATAAACATAATTAAATGTGGATAATTAATCTTTTTTCCTTAAAGGTCAAGTGACATGTATTTTGACTTATTGATTTTATGGTGTCATATTAAAGAATACAACGGGGGAAAAATATGTGTATAGTAATAATAACCATTTCCTTAATTTATTATTATATTTTATTAATTTTACGAGGACTTTTGCAACGGAGCGCCGTAACATTTTACTTCGGTAATCTCCGTAAATTTTCCGGGACTGTTGTCATAAATACTTCGGGGCGATCGGTATAACCTAAATGTGTGTAAAATAGGAAGTCAATATCTCGTTTCCCTCTTCACTTTCATGCAAACAATCGAAACAATTTAAGTAAACTGAGGCCTCAAATATATTGTCCATCAATTTATTCTAAATTTGAATATATAATTTGAAATTTTAAAAACTGAAAAAAAAATAATCTATCATATATTTATAATGCAACACCAGCAAAGGCACGTTCAGTTATCAAATGCATCGGTTTATTTCTTAAGATTAATTTGTCGGAATTAACGCATTAAAAAAAAAAGGCAGAAATACCTCATTTAAATTGAAATTGCGAAAGCGGCAAATTTTTTAAATCGGAATCTTTCCCAATCATCAGCAAAAATGTGCTTATTTTTCCTCACTTAAAATTGCCTAAGATGCAGCAAGCAAGAAGATAAAAATACGGTGTTCAAACTATGTATACATTCCACTTAATAATTTAAATGCACAGTTTTAACTTTATTACTTATGAACAGAATAATAAACCATTTATCGAAAAAAAATAATAAATCTAGTAGGCCCTAGTCATAATAAAAGTTGAAGAAAAATAATTATGGGGGGGCAGGGGACTGGAGGAGGCACGGGAAATCGTTTGATGTCCAATATCTATATATATAAAACCAAAAAGTCTGTTTGTTTGTGTCTGTGTAGCTTCAAGCGATCCTATTGGCTAATCGAAAAGGAATTGTTTCGATTGTTACGACAGTATTATTGTTAAACTCAGGATGAGCAGAAGAATTTTAATTGTTGTAATATTTTTATTTGTATAATAAACTTTGGATAGCAAAGAGATTTTTTTCTTCTTTAAAATGTAATATCCTTTCATTGATAACATGCTTTTTACATTTGAAAAGTAAAATCATATATCTGAACATAAAATTATATGATGACTTCTCTGATTTTTGAAATGTCAATTTCAAATTTAAAAAAATATTTTCATTCAGTTATTGCAACCTAATTTTCTTATACCATTACTTGAATTTTTATTATTCAACATAGTTTTCAACAGTGGCTTAAAGAATAAAGGCAAATAGTGATTAGATAAATTAGAGATAAATACCATACTGTTTACCCCTTTTTGGATAGGTTTGCCCAATATTTTGTGAAGTGACCAAACCTAATAACTTTAGTGTTACCATACTAACACTTTAGTTCTGAACTTTGTCAATTGATGGTACTGCCTTAACTTTAAAACCACCGTATAAGAAATAAACTGTTTAAAACGCGCTTTAGGTCTTCTCTGCCGAACTTCACCTTAGTGTTATTGTTTGACGTGCCGGACAGGTATGATCCAGGCCCTAAGGGGTTACCTGTCATATAATTATTGATGTTTATCTTCTTTGTTTTACAGGTTTAGATTTGTTTAATTTGCGATGCTATTGTTGTTTGGTTTCGTATTGATATTAATACGTTTTGGCTATTCTCACGGACTTCGATTTGCTTTGCAATTCGGATTTTATTTTTTGCTTTGTGAATAGGTACTGACGTTTGGTTTTAATCAAATTTTGTAAGATTGGAGATAAATAGCATCAGTAGTGCCCGGGGTACTTCTTGGTTCACTTCCCGTCCTTCATGCACGGGGATGATTGTGTTTGTTGTGTGCCCGAATGGGCCCGTGGATCATGTTTTTGACAACTGTGTCATGTAGTTTTTTTGTCACTGTTGACATCAGGAATTTCTGCAGTAATAATATCGTCAATTTGGTTGGGATGCAATTTTTCTTTTAGCCACAGTAAAAGATGTACGTAAAAAAGCCACTGATTCTCGCCAATATTTGACATTTTGTGAGCAGATCTGCCAACTTCCGAACTTTATTTTCAAAAACTCGAGCATAGGATAGGATAGAATGAGCATAAAAATATGATGCAATGACAAAACATTCGTTTTATGCTATTGAACATAAAATGAGTATAGCAGACGATAAGAATAGGGAAGTGTCTATCGAGGAGGCAAAGGAGAAACACGTGTCTCTCTTGAGCCCTCTAACAAATGTCCAGACGACTGACAACAGTTTGTGTATTTGTTTGTGTGTTTGGAAAGGAAAGAGAAAGAAAAAGAATGAGTATTGGCCAGGAAACTCTGCCAAATAAGCATCGGGAACATCTGAACAGCGGGAGCTTTGTCTAGAGCAGGAGGGTATAAGAACTTCTACATCAGGGGCAAGGGAAACGTCGAAGGAAAGACGAGATCTAAAGTATCCAGTGATATTTCTCAGTGATGAAAATGGATATTTTAATCTGAGGCAGGTCAAGCCAACAAGAGGATAAGTAAAGTCCCGGGCGACGCTGGGTTTTCAGCTAGTCTTTACATAAAATCTCTAAATTTTTTCTTGTAAAAAAATGAAAACCTCTTGCTAAAAAAGTGAAAACCTCTAATCTACAAGGAGGAAAAAGGATTGACAAAAATTAATATCAAAACTGTAAATGTTTTATCGGAGCTCCGTCGGAATCCATTTCTGCGATCGGCAACTCTTACGCACACATGAAACCCATTATTGTTTACAGTGATAAGAAATTTTATATACCGTACTTTATTTTACTGTACTTGTAATTAGTTTGGGTAAGAATGTTTTAGCGGTGTACGATCAACCTTAGTGAAGGCCTTTTTAAGCGCGCTTCATTTAATCGACTGAATATCATAATTAAAAATACAGAATTTATTGACTGCAAATTCTATTTTTACAAATACAGAAGGACTTCTACAAATATTGTGATTAGTGTTTTCAAAGTTATGAAAAAGTTTG